>APFE030151823.1:0-30505 GCA_000404065.3 Pinus taeda
CAAATGACAAAACCTCCTTTCTATATATAGGAGTCTAAGGAGACACAATATAACCCAGCCGACCTAACAATAACAATATAAAGGCACAAAAATAACAATAGAGGGATTCTATGGGGCGCAATAATAACAATATGGGGAGAATAGGGGCACAACAATATTAATAAGGGGTGAAATTAATAGTAATAAGATAATCACTAGTATTATAAGGACCTAACAAAATATGACAAGTTAGGTTACAATTATAGGGATCATACAAAATTTCATTGGCGGGAAAATTTACAAAAGGTAAGCAGAATAGAGGGAATTCTTACAAGTATTCATAGTTTAGGGTTGATAAGAAACCACAAGTCATGGTGGAGTGGATGGGTCAAACTTTTGAATAGAATCCACAAGCTAGGGAGGAATGGATGTGTGGGAGTATTGAACACAATCAACAAATCAAGGAGGAGAGGAAGAGTGGGATTTTTTAACAAAAACCACAAATCAAGGAGTGGAGAGGTGGGAGTTTTCCTTTTATCCTATTAATGCAAAGATCTTGGTTCATATATTTTATTTGTTGTTAATTAAATCTATTGACTGCATCGTGGAGGGCCCTTGCATGGAGATCAGGTCTTTGATTCACCAGAATTATATTTTCTTTTATTTCATATATTTAATTTATGGATGCCCTATTTTTATATTTTTAGGATGTAGATCAATGGAGTTCACGACTACGTTCACTTGATTGATCTCTGTATCCATAATCTTGTTTTCTTTATACCTAGCATAACTCAATAATCTTGTGTGTTTTACATCTAGCATAACTCAATTATCCCGTTTGCCTTATACCTAGTATAACTCATTCCTTTCATTTCATTCATATTTTAGTTATTTCATAGTTTAGTAATCTTGTTTCTGCTTTACTTTTTCATTGAATGAAGTTGAAGTAGATAAGAGTGACAGTCTTTCTCAGCATCTGAACTCAAGCGCATTTCACCTTTTTAAGTTGATAAAATAGGATCTCCTTCATATCATTTCATTCTTTCATAATTAGCTTTGTTTAGCTGCAACATAAAAAAAAATCCAAAAACAATTGAAAAGTAGATTAACATAATATATTTATTGAAACGAGTAAAGATCATTATTCAACCATTCTAAAAAGCTCAATCATTTAGAACTAACTCTAGAGATTTCATTTAAAATAATCAATTAACAAATCTTAAAAATAACATCACAATATAGATAGTCTCATCATCTCCATACTGATTCGAGAGTTTGACATTAATTTAGATAACAATACATAATCACCTTAATGACATAAGTAACTTCTAGCACATACAGTGCACTTGTACTTCATCAGTTTACAGGCCGTGGTCAATAATTTATGCTTACAATTTAAGAATGATAAATTGACTAAACAATGACTCTAAGGAATTTCAACATAATGAATTGAATAGGAATTGATTGGTTATAACAAGGATTTAGTTTCTAAACCCACTCTAAATAGGCAACCAACTATTAACAGGGCTATGCATTATATTCCCAGGCTTGTCACTGAGGATAAACATGACACTTTAATGAGGGTGATCTCACTCCAAGAAGTGGAGGGAGCGATAATGTCCATGGCTCGAAACAAGGCACCCAGACCAAATAGTTACACCAAATTTATTTTCAAGGCATGCTGGAGTTTTCTAATCATTGAGAATCATGAGTTGGTGGAGGAATCTAGAATATTCAGTTGATGTGGGGAGGATTGAATGCTACTTTTATCTCTTCAATCCCTAAGTTCAGAAAATCTAAAGACCTGGTTGATTTAGATCCATTTCATTATGAAACGTAATTTACAAAGTAATTGCTATGATTATTTTTAATCGGCTAAAACCATTATTGAACATTCTTATTTCACATGAACGAATAAGATTTGTGGAGAGTCGTTGGATATCTAATGGAATTATCACAACCCATGAGATCATCCACTTTCTAAGTATTTAACAAAAGCGAGGTATGATGGTGAACCTTGATCTATCCAAGGCCTACGACAAGATTAGTTGGGACTATTTATTACACTTCCTTGATGCATTTGAATTTTCTTGGCTATGGATTTCATGGGTAAGATCTTGTATCTCCACACCTTTCTTTTCTATTTTTCTTAATGGATCTCCTTCTGGAACTTTCAATTTGTCTCGTGGGCTCATAAAGGGTGACCCATTTTCCCCTTTCTTGTTTATTTTGGTAATGGAGTGGTTGGGATGATTATTCGAGGATTCTTGTTGTAGAGGGTCGAACAAAGTTTTGTGTTTATTTGGTGAATACCTCGTAGTGACTCACCAACAATTTGTTGTTGATGTTTTCTTATTTGGACATCCAAGTATCGGAGAAGTGAAATAAGTTCATTCTCTCCTTTCAACTTTTATGAAAGATAAAGATACACTCATTAATAATGATGAAAAAATGTATTTTCTTTTTCAACTATAAATCATTGTTTCAGTTTCATTTGGATGAAGTGTTGGAGTTTCAATTGCTTGCCTCCCTTCAAAGTACTTTGGGGTTCCCTTGGATTTAAATCCATTTTTTTTTTATAACGGAAAGACCTTCTCAAGAAGCTCACCAATATAATTAATAATTAGACTTTTTGAGCTTGAAATTTGGAAAGGAGATTAATGCTCACTAAGTTAGTGCTTCAGGTCATTCCATTATATCAAATAATATGCTAGTACCAAAATCTATTTGGAAGGATTTTATCTCTAGGTGGAAATACTTTTTTTGTGGGGGTCAAACAAAGTGAAGAGGTGGTCACTAGTGGCATGGGAGACCTTATGCGTGCCAAAACTAGCTCCGGGTTTGGCCTTGCATGTTCCATAAACTTTAAGGGGCACCATAGGGGCTAATTTATGGTGGTGATGGGTGGTAGGAGTGGATGAATTATGGAAGAAAGTATGGGTGAGGAAATATGCCCCTCTCATGTCATAGGAGGAGAGGCTTAGATATAATTTGAAGATTAAAAGTTTGATTCTACGGATGTGGGCTCGTGATAATCATGATGTTGTAAAAAAATGTTCCTTTTGGGAGGTGGAAAAGAGAGAATTCACAATGTTTTAGGATGGTGCTTAACAACAACTCTTGTGTTTTCCTAAAGGGGAGACATTAGAACTCTAAATATGTTTACATCTGGTTTGACAGCTATGAGGATTAAGGATTTTTGGAAGCTTGTGAAGGATTCAATTGTTTAGCGATGATAGAAATTCAAATAAGATTGGTCTTCGAGGTCCCAGGAGTTTCCATTAGAAAGTCCAAAGTAGGAATTAATGAAAATAAAGATAAGAATGTTGCAACACAAAGATAAATTGTCATGGGGCTTGAGGCCTCTTGGATTTTTTACTCTAAAATAGGCATATTCCCTTCTTCCATGTCATTCATGACTAGAGAAGAAGTAATTTGGTGAAATATCAAGTCTAGGATATATTAGTCCATGGTATCATTTTTTTTATGATTATTGTGGAGGTGAAAATTACTCACCTGCAATCATATGAAGAAGAAGTATATTGAGGGTCCTTCCACTCACTTTCTTTGTAATATGATAAAAGGGATAATGGAGAATTTACTAAAATCTTATTCATTTCTTAACGAAGTATGGTCTCTTATTTTATTTGTTAATGAAAAGACAGTCACAATAATGTGGATTTAGTGTCATTTTTAGATCAATGGAACTCCTTTATTTGTAAATACCATAGTTAATAGGGATTGGGTCCTAGCGGGGCGCTTTATTCTATGGAATTTGTGTAAGGATAGAAATGGCATAATATTTAAGGGAAAAAATGATTGTTGTAGTAATTAAATAGTTGGTCAAATAGTGGATCAGAGAGAAACATTATTAACACTCTCTTGGACTGTGGAAAATTGGAAGGTAGATCGTGTTGAGGTGGAGATTCTGATGAAGATGGAGTTGAAACAAAATATGAGCTTCTTCCAAGAGAAATTGTTCATGTATCCAAATACTAAATAAAAAATATCATTGTCTCCTCCTCCGAGAGGTTTCATTAAGCTTAATTTTGATGGGGCATCAAAGCGTAACCCTAGTATTACTATCTTTGGAGGTGTATCCATGGCTTGTAATTCTTTACCTTTGAGAATGTTCACACACAACTATGTATTGACTAGTAATAACATGGAAGAGTTTATGGTGCTTAAGAAAGATCTTTAGATAATCATTTGTGAGGGTTATCACATATTATAGGTTGACAGGGATTCCTAGATTTCTATTCAAAGTGTGCAACAACATATAAATGGTTAGCCCCAGGGAAAATCATGAAAAATTTGAGGTTGGAGTGTTTATTTGAAAGAATTCATGGGTTACTTAGCAATTTGGGCTATCTAATAGTCCTTCACTCCATAATATTGGGGAACATGGTTGTTGATTTCATGGAGAATTTGGGATGTCAAATATCTAGATATTGAGTTGGATGCAAGTTTTCCTCTATCTTTTGAGGAGGGAGGAATAGAGTCTCTTCAGTTCTTGTTAGAGAGGGATAGGGAAGTCCACAATTGGGGTGTTACTACTAATGAGACGAAATTGTTGGAGGTTGTGTCCTCCTCTTCCCAAGTGTACCAATTCATTTAAGAAGCATAGGTTGTCGCATGTGCCAACTTGCGGTTTCGCTCAGGGTTATAGGTAGACATTTCTTCTTTAAATGGATTTGTTTCGATTGGTTTTGGTGTGTCGAGATAAAAGTGTGAGTGGAGGTGAGGGAAGGACCTCCACCTCAAGTTAATGGTTTATGTTTTCTTCGATGGTATGTAGTCTTTCCTAGTTTCAAGTTACATTGTTGAAGAATCATATTGGTGTTGGTATTTTCTTTCAAGAATGTGGCCTTAGCCTTATCATTGTGTTGGTGATAAAGCTCTTTCTTGTTGCTTATATAGTATCTCAATTTATGGTCTTAATTCATTGGTTTAGTTGGGCAAATAATCATTTATATCTGCTTTTTCTTTCGGGGTTAATTCTACAGTCCCTATGGGTGTTTACTGGTTGTTGGGTGTCTTTGAGTCCTAAATATTGTCAGAAAATAAATTATAAAGTTTTTTTTGTCCAGAGTATTAGAAAGTATTTCCTATTTAGTTTTTATCAAACCTTTCTTGGTCTTTTTCTAGCTAATGACAGTATGTTAACAATGCCTTGTATCTACATTTATGTGTTGAGTCAGTGTATAGGTAAGTATTTCCTTCTTTCACGGATATGTAGAGTTCTGTGGGACATGGTTCTAGGCTATGGGGAGTTTTATAACTTGGTGGATTTTGAGGCATTAGTTTGGAAATTAGGTGATGACATAGTGAATTTTAGGTATAGTGCTCAAGATGTCATGTATTGTCCTTTTTATTGGTTTTTTCTAGCACACAAGTATTTCAACATTTATCCCAAGTGTTTTCTCCTTGCAATATTGATGCCTCCTAGGCAGAGAATGAGTAGCATGTGAGGTAGAAAATTCTACTTCGGGGAGGAAGAGGGTTTGTCCTTTTTCGTATGATTTAGTGACTACTCTCTTTAATGCAACTCCTATAAAGGCGAGGAAAGAAATTGAAGTATTGGAAAGTAACTATTGATGAGATTGCCCATATCATTTAGCTTATGAATTGATTGGTGAGGATGAAAAGTGGAAATGGTTTCCCAATCCTAGAAAATTAATTGTTAGAAGCAAACTTTTTTGAATTCTCTCACTTTACATCAAAAAATATCAACCCTATTGCATCTGGCCTTTAATGCCAAACACGTAGAAAATTACAATGTTTTCTCCTCAATGGAGGACATTAAACACATTCTCCAAAATCAAAGGTTTTGTTTGGACAATTTGGAGGTTTTGTTTGGACAATTTGGATTCTCATTTGTCCCGTGTAGAGGGGATTTCTTGTGACTAACTCTGCCTCTGGTAACGTCATGGATCCTTTGTATTTAGTGGTCAAGCACTGTCTATAATATCCTCTTCATACCATGACTAGAAATGGCGGGATATAATGTTTTTTTACAGTCAATTTTGGTTGGTCTCCAGACTATTAAGTTATGGCTTCTTAACTCGATTCCTCATTATGTTTTGGACTATGTGTAATTTGTTAATGAACTTGTTTTGGTTGGCATGTTGGTTTGTAATGTGGATTCACTCCTATTTTATGCTTTTTATTCGGCTATATATTATTTGGTATTAGTATAACACTGTGGGTTTATGGATGGCTATGTGATATATGGATGAATATTTGTTCTTGGTGTCTCTGTGTTTAGATGGATGGCTCTTTGTTATGCTTTTTTCACACGACAGTGCATGAGGTGGTATTATATATGGATCAGTGTGTTATGGATGACTATGTGCTTTTATGGATGGCTCTCTATTCGTTTTGGTGTCTATGGGTTTGAATTTAGAAGTTTGGGACATGCTCGGTGGTTGGTCTATGCATATAATGGGAACCTCCTGCTTGTTTTACCCAGTATGAGACCTCTTTTCTTGTTGTCCTCAAGGTTTTGTACCTGGAATGTGATGTTATATCCTCCTAGAGACGTGTTTTGCTTGATTCAATGGCGTTGGTTCTTGTTTGGAATTATGTAATTTTTTTTTATGCAATCGGTTTGTCGAGAGTTTTGGACGGTGATGTTTTGGACGGTGAGAGTTTGGAAGCGTGCTTTGCTTTGGTTTAATGACGTCAGGTTTTAATAATGAGGTTAGAGGCCTCTTCTCTCTATGGGTTAAATATTTGCAATCAATGTCGAGATGTATTTACAGGCCTAGTTTCATAATGGGTTGTGGAAAGTACCAATATTATTATGCCTTAATGAACTGGATTGGGCATTCTTCTCTGTCACTTTGTTGTACTTGGATTTCTAGGATATAATAGTTTTATACATGTTCTTCAATTTACAAAAAAATAAAAATGACAGCCATAAATATATATAAAACCTCATGTGAAAGGCATTTTGAAAATAATAATTCGTCATAAAAAAAATTAGTTGACTAGTAGAGGTGGTCGTTAAATTTATACATTAATGCAAATTTATCAAATGCAAAAATTGAGAAAAAATTTAGACTCTTAGAGGTTTGATCTCCTCTCATTAGTTGATAAATTCGTTAAAATTAAAAAAAAATTTTTATTTTGTGTTTTAAATTATTAAGTATTTTTTTATTTTATTGATTTTAATTTTAATCAAACATTTTATTTTTAAATAATAAGTTGTGTTGAGTGAATATTTTAATTAATAATTATAATTGTTAATTTTATTATAGTTTTTTTGTTTTATACTATAATTTTTGATTTTAGCTAAAATGTTTACCCCATATAATATAATATAATAATAAATATAATATAAAATTATAACATAACAATTAACCACGTCTCTTCCTTATTAAAATTTACTGGGTTCAAAAATAACCACGCAATCCCTACTTTTAGGAAAAATAGACATGCCATAGCTGTTTTGCCATGGAATGTTTTGTATTCACAGTCCAGTTTAAGCTGGGAGGAAACATATTAATTCTGCATTTGCATTAGATACAATTTTCTTAACTCTCTTGTACGTGTATATGTGAGCAATATAAACATAACAGCATAAATTGACAGCACTCAGTATCGCCAAGAGCCTGTAAAAATAGTCCAACTTACACCTATTTATATTATTGACCAGCCAACCTTGATGCCCTCCTCTTTAGGTTATTCCTTCAATTAAGGTTATGAAGACCGTTGAGAAAACTCGAGACGCCGATGATACTTACATATAAGGCAATACCCAAACTCCTCATACCATCAGGCGCTTCATTATAGAAATATTCCTGCAATCCTACTAAACACATCTGCTATTCCCGACAAAGCAAATTGTGGAGCTAACCAGAAAACACTAAGGGGGATTGTAGTCTGAGGGCTGTCAAGTAAGGCATGAGTTTCTGCTACATGGATTGTCTTTTTTTCTACTAAAACTGACGTCACCATGCACAAGACAGAAAAGAAGAGGCCAATTCCAATTCTTTGTAGCACAGTTAATCCTCGTTCATCGCCTCTTATTTTTCTGCCCAGTGGTACGATATACCAGTCGTCTATAGTAACAAAACCAAGTCCAGAGATTGCAGATAAGACGCCAAGAGAAACCGACGGGATTTGGAAGTGGGAACCCATGCTTCTATCCATACTGCTGCCCTGCTTTATGCGTTGTGTTCTGTGATACTGCAGCTATTCCAAAAATTAAACTAAGACAACCAGATGGGCAGTATCCTCAATGTAAGCTTCGTTTCTTCTATTTGAGTTATTGTGCAGACCATGCCTGGATTTGGTTTTAGGCTTATCTGTGAGTTAGTATTTAATTCTGAAGTGTTTTGCACCATTATGGCCGCCTTGTCCGGATACATAATACGTTGATAGCCAAATCACAGATATTAATAGATCGATATGTCTTAAGCTTTTTATGTACTCTATAAGTGTCTTTTATTGTGAATTTTCAGGAGCTTAACCGGAAGATAAAATTATGTGAAAAATAATTCTAGATGATTATAAGAAATCATATCATTTAGCATTTGGGCAGTTAAGTTTGTACCCAGATGTTATAATGATAACGATAAGTATGTAATTATGCAACTAGGTGTTATAATAATAAGGACAGTATGCACAGAGGGGTTATAGCTAGCACTACCAAACCAATGTAAATACAAAACACACACAATTATCAATTCCTCTAATCATTTAAATCTTTAACATACCGAAAATTATCTGTGTGCGATAGATGCCTCTGGCCGGATTTTATGAATTCCACATCCTGATTCTCATGAAGCAGGCTCACATCTGAAGGCATTCTCATATTTCTTTTCCTTATAGAAGCGACTGTAACTTGAGCGATACGAGTGATAGGGCTGTCTCCTCGAAGCTTGTATCTTTGGAAGGGCGTTCTATACAGAAAGACAACTTGGCCATAGCCATGGTCATTGTTCCCATTTTCAATTTAAGCAATTAATGTGACAGTTAATTAATAATTTGAAATATGTCAACCAAAAATTTATTTTATGTGATTTCTATGGTAAAATTTTGCTTAATTTATTATAAATCATATAAAAATGAAAATAGAAATTTTAATTTTTACTTTACTTTCAAAGTTTTTATTATTTTAATTATATTATGTAAATTTTGGTGTGACTCAAATAATTTTAACTATAATTATAATTAATTAATTTTAATTATTTTAAATTTTATTATATTTTTAATTTTATATAATTTGAACTGGTAAATGCTTACATCACATAATAATAATTACATTACAACATCTCTCCATATTAAATTTGCTAGCGTTCAAAGATAATATCAGAGAATAGATTAGATAAATTATTAATTAATAGATTATAATTATTAATTATATATATATATATAATTAAAATTACCAAATCAAAATATTATTATTAATAGTTTAATGGATTATTAATTTATTTTTACTTAAGTTGACTAAATAAAATAGTTTACGTAACATGAAGAGATAAGACATGAGAGGAGAGAACAAATCTCTTACATATTAAAGTTGCATAGCACATTTAGACACAATACTTATCTAAAAATATGCATGTTTAATAAATTAGCCTACATCCATCTTAACCCAGATCTATCAAGCGCCAAGGGATCCAATCTCTCAAGGTGCAAACCTCTTTTTTGAGTGCAAAACTTGAGGAACTCTTTGCACCTCAAGAGATTTGATCCTTCTTAGCACTTGATAGATCAGAGCTAAGATGGATCTAGGATGGTTATCTAAGACTATATAATATCTATATTTGTATCTATGTGTCTCTTTCTTATTCATCTTTCTAACACACCCCCAAACCTACTCTCTCTCTCTCTCTTCCCCTTCTCTCCTCCCTCTCCCCTCTCTCACTTCCCTCCCTCTCTCCTCTCTCCTTCACTCTCTCTCAATCGCTCCCTTATCACTCCCTCTCTCTCCCTCCAACTCCATCTTTCTCTCCTCCTCTCTCTTGAGTCATCTCTCTTCATTTATCTCCCACCTCCCTTTGTCTCTTTTGCTCCCTTATCATTCCCTCTCTCTCCCTCCAACTCCATCTTTCTCTCCTTCTCTCTCTTGAGTCCTCTCTCTTCGTTTATCTCCCACCTCCCTTTGTCTCTCTTTCCCCCATCCCCCTCCCCGCCTCGCCCCCCTTCTCTCTCTCTCCAACTCTATCACTATATCCCTTCCCCTCCCTTTCTCTCTCTCCCCTCCATCTCTATGCCTCCCTCTCTCTATCTTTCCCTTCTCTCCCTATCTCTCTCCCCTCTTCTCTCTCTTCCTTCCTATCCTCTCTCCCTCACTCTCTCTCTCTCTATCTCTCCCTTGTCTCTTCCTCTATCTCTCTCCACAACTATCTCTTGATGTCTTTGTTATTTCCTCCCTCTCTCTCTCCCCATCCAAACTTCGTATCTCTCTCTCTCTTTCTCTCTCTCCTCTCCTCTATCTCTTCCTTCCTCTCTCTCACTCCTCCCCCATCTATCCCCATCTCTATCTCTCTCTCTCTCTCTCTCTCTCTCTCTCTCCACTCTCCTATTTTGTCACTATCTCCCTCCTCTTTCCTCTTCTCTTCCCTTCACTTTGTTTCTATCTCCCTCCTCTTTCCTCTTCTCTTCCCTTCACTTTGTTTGTTCTCATGGATTGGAACCTTAGTTAAAATGGATCAATGTTGGTTCTTACGGTATTATATAAATTTTATTTCACATATTTAAATATAAAAAATATTCTCAATTTTTTTTATTAAAAACTTAATTAAATTTCTATGGAATATTTGGATAGAGGGTTTATGGTATATCTCAAACCTAATACAACCCTTTTACTTTAGCTTCAATAAAAAAATATTCTCAAAAATTAAATTAAATTAAAATATTTTTATTGTGAAATAAGATATGGGTTCTGAGTATGTGGTATTAATAAGTCATGGTATTGGTCCATGGTATTGTAACAAAATTTATTTAAAAGTTGTTGAAATGTGGCAACAAGAATATTCCAATTTAATTTGTCCTTGAATTAAATTGTGAATTAAAATTGAATTTACTCTTAACAACTACTTGGAAATAATTAATTAAGTTATTTTGACTTTATTAGTTGGAGAAATTCAAATTAGAAGTCTTTCTGAAGTCATGCAAGAGTTATCCCTTAAATTAAGGAGATAAGATTGAGTCATATTTGAGTTGTAATTAGTTAACTAAATTTACTGAGTTAAGTCCAGTTAAATTAGTTCCAAACTGTTTGAGGTACTAATAGAGAGTTAATAGTCTGCATGCATTCAACTAGTGTACTCCAGTTAACTGAAGATTCCCTCATCAGAAACTTATGCATGTCTATTCTGAGAAAGACCCAATTGAGATTAAAGTCAATGACAGTGTACTATCAGTTGCATGTGTTTTTTTATAAGGAAAACTCATGCATGCAGAAAGATCATTCCTTCAGGATTGCATAGTTCTGACAGGGTGTGAGATCAGGTGATTTTCCACTTGGTTGAAGGAGAATCATCCCAAAGGAACTTTGCAAGGAAATAGGAGCTTGGAGGGCAGAGAGGAAGGCTTGAGAGAAGCCAGGATTTTCTCTAAGCATCTATGAGGATTGTATTGAGAGCTGGATAGCTTTGAGAGCTAAGGCTCTGTATAATTCCTATGTATTTCCACCTTGTATGATAATATAGATAGTGGGGTTTTTAGCTGAGGCTTTCCCCAAAGTATTTTCATGTGTTTCATGTGCATTGATTCTTATTCTTCTGGTTATATTGTTCAGCTAAAATCTTTAAGCTTCCGCAAATTGATAGTAGAAGTAGGTTATGATATTCTACTTTGATTTATATTGCATTATGGGGTTAACCTACACAACAAATTTTCTACATGGTATCAGAGCGAGGTTTATTAGAGTTTTGAATAGTATACTTAGAAGAGAATTCAAAGTTTGAAATTCGGGGTTGCAGGTGCAATTTGAATTCATATCATACTTCAAGGTTGGCCAATGGATTTCTATGGCTTGAGACTCAAGTATGCCTTGGAAGGTAACTCAAATTACATAGCATGGAAAGATAGAATGGAGGTTGTATTAGAAGACAATGGCTTGAAGAAATTCATTGATCAAGAAATACAAAATCCAACTTCAACTAATGCACAAGAGTTGGCTGAGTGGAAGAAGTGTGTGGCGAAGGCGAGACAAATCATCCTTGAGGGAGTTAGAGACCATATTGTCTCGAGTCTCCATGGGAAGGATACTCCATTTTCAATGTGGAAGACATTGAAGGACCTCTACCAAAATAGTAGCGACCAGAGGAAATTAGCGCTCAAGGATAAGCTTTGAAGAATGAAGATGGAGAAGGGCGATACTATTTCCACATATCTGAACAAGCTCACCACCTATAGATATGAGCTTAGCAGTGTGGGAATAACTAGTGCCGATGATGATATGGTGAGCCTCGCTCTCCTTGGCCTTCCAAAGAGTTGGAATAGCTATCAGGACTCTATGAATGGAAGGGAGAAACTGTCAAATTGGGAATGACTGTGGTCGGATCTCATGTAGGAGGAGATCAGGAGGAACACACGAGATGGTTCTTCATCCAAGAATGATGATCAAGAAAATCTGGCATTAACAAGTAAGGCAACAAAAGGGAAGGGGAAGGCTTCCCTTTGCAAATTGAATTCTTCTCATGGAAGGACTAAGGGTGACAAGTGTAAAGTGAGATGCTTTAATTGTCATGAGATGGGACATTATGCAACTAATTTCCCATCAAATAAGTCCAAGAAGGGATCCTCGGAAGGATCGGAAAGTGAGGCAGTAGCCTCTCAATTCGAAATGGACTTTACCCTCATCTCATGCATGGTGTCGTCGATAATGGGTTGTGTTTGGTATCTTGACAGTGAAGCCTCATTCCACATGACCGGCGATAAATGTTTATTCAATGCCTTGGAGGAGAAAGACCTCAAGATGCGCATAGAGATGGGTGACGATGTAAGGTATAGTGTTTCAAGAGTGGTCACGGTTGCTTTTCAGAGGGAGCATGGAGCTCATATCACCTTGACAGATGTGATGTATGAGCCTGGAATGAAGAAGAACTTGGTATCGGTCGCGATGTTGGAGGACAAAGGCTACGATGTTGTCTTCAGTAAAGGAAAGGTGTTCCTAAGACACATAGCCACGGGTTAGACCAAGAGGATAACCAAGAGGATAGGGATTCAGGTGAAGAATCTCTATAAACTAGAGGTAGATGATTATGCAACATTAAGTACGAAATCATAATTACTGCAAAGCCAAGACATTGGCGAGTTGTGGCACACATGGTTGGGCCATTTGCATCATGGGGCTTTGAAGATAATACAACAGATATCTATAGGAATTCCCAAAGTTAAACTTGAGCAAGTTAACACATGAAAAGGTTGTACCTTGGGAAAGTACACCAAGTCTTCCTTTCATGATTGAGATAGTAAAGCAAAGGCTATCTTAGAGCCAGTTCATACAGATATGTGTTGACCATTCTCGATGGCATCTACAATGAAGCAAAGGTATTATGTGATTTTCATTGATTATTATTCTCGTAAATGTTGGATTTATTTCATGCAGAAGAAGGATTAAACCTTCACAAAGTTTTGTGAGCTCAAAGCTTTGGTTGAAAAAGAGTTAAGGAAGAAGATCAAGGCCTTGAGAAGTGACAACGGTGGAGAATATGTCTCTCAAGAGTTTAAGGACTTCTGTGCAGTGGAAGGAATTAAATGGGAGTTGACGACACCTCATAAACCATAGCAGAATGGGGTGACCGAGAGGGAGAACAGAACTATTGTAGGGGTAGCACAGGCAATGCTGCATGACCAAGGCCTACCACTTCACTTGTGGGCTGAGGCATGCAATAGAGCGGTCTATTTGCAGAATAGAAGCCCACATCGCATACTTGGGATGAAGACAATAGAGGAAGCTTTCTCCAGTAAGAGACTAGATGTGGGTCACTTCAGGATCTTCAGCTCATCAGTATTTTTCCTTGTGACAAAGGATGCATGGAAGAAGCTTGAGCCGACAACAGAATTAGGGATACTTGTGTGGTACACTGATACACCTCGCAACTATTGGGTGTACTTCCCTACCAGTCGGAGGACAATGGTTCGCAAAGATTTCAAGTTTGATGAGCAGAAGGCCATGCGAGTTTCCCTTGAGAGAGAGCTCCAACTACATGTTATGGAGGAACTGTTCGTTCCTAAGGAGGAGGAGTGTCATACTAATGCAGAGCAGCCACATGAAAATGTTCCAGGAGTGGAGACATCCACTCAAGCAAAGTCTTCTAGAGATGGACGTAAGCGCATAAGAGAAGCTAACAAATTATTGGAGGATGCGAGAGAGAATGTGGGAGCACCATCTTCTCAACGCAGAAAAAGGAGGTCACCTGAAAGGTACACTAGATACATGGCCCTTATTGGGGAATGTGTTGAGATTGATCCATCTTCCTTTGAGGAAATAGTACAACAACCAATTTGTATTAATGTTATCATGGAGGAGTATGACTCCATAGTTCGTAACAATGTTTGGGACGTGGTTTCGAGACTGGAGAACAAGTCACTCTGAGTTCGCGTTGGCTTTACAAGGTAAAGCAAGCTGTTGATGGTGTGGGGATCATGTGGCTACAGTATATTTCGACATAAGAGCAAGATGCTCACATTTTGACCAAGAAATTGTCAAAGTGTAAATTCAAGTTCCATAGAGATAGGATCGGGGTGGCAGATAATCCCTTTCTTGTTGAGAGAGTGTTGAAATGTGGCAACAAGAATATTCCAATTTAATTTGTCCTTGACTTAAATTGTGAATTAAAATTGAATTTAGTCTTAACAACTACTTGGAAATAATTAATTAAGCTATTTTGAGTTAATTAGTTGGAGAAATTCAAGTTAGAAGTCTTTCTGAAGTCATGCAAGAGTTATCCCTTAAATTAAGGAAATAAGGTTGAGTTATATTTGAGTTGTAATTAGCTAACTCGGTTTACTGAGTTAAGTCCAATTAAATTAGTTTCAAACTCTTTGAGGAACTAATAGAGAGTTAACAATCAGTTGATGCATACATGCACTCAACTAGTGTACTCAAGTGAATTGAAGATTTCCTCATTAGAAACTCACGCATGTCTATTCTGAGAAAGACCCAGTTGAAATTAAAGTCAAGGACAATATACTATCAGTTGCATGTGTCTTCTTATAAAGAAAACTCATGCATGCAGAAGGATCATTCCTTAAGGGTTGCACAGTTCTGACAGGGTGTGAGATCAGGTGATTTTCCACTTGGTTGAAGGAGAATCATCCCAGAGGAATTGCGCAAGGAAATAGGAGCTTGGAGGGTGGAGAGGAAGGCTTGAGAGAAACCAGGATTGCATGTGAGCATCTGTGAGGATTGTACTCAGAACTGGATAGCTATGAGAATTAAGGCTTTGTATAATTCCTATGTATTTCCACCTTGTGTGATAATATAAATAGTGCAGAACTGGATAGCTATGAGAATTAAGGCTTTGTATAATTCCTATGTATTTCCACCTTGTGTGATAATATAAATAGTGGGGTTTTTAGTTGAGGCTTTCCCAAATGTATTTTCATGTGTTTCATGTGAATTGATACTTCTTCTTTTGGTTATATTGTTTAGCTCAGTCTTTAAGCTTCCACAAATTGATAGTAGAAGTAGGTTACAATATTCTGCTTTGATTTATATTGCATTATCGAGTTAACTTACACAACAGATTTTCTACACAAGTTAATAATATCCATGGTAAAGTGGGATGAATATCCATGGTAAAGTGTGAGTGAATATCCATGGTTAAGAATCATATTGTTATAAAATATTTTGATTGTGAAATAAGTTATTATTTTTTGGGATGTAGTATTGATAAGCCATGGTATTAGCTCATCCTATTGTAATGAATCTTATTCAAAGTTCATAATATCAAGGGCAAAGTGAGGGTGAATATCCATGATTAAGAATCTTGTTATATTGTTATAAAATATCTTGATTGTGAAATAAGTTATGTTTTTGGGGCATGTGGTATTGATAAGCCATGGTAATGTGAGAAACCCTATTTACAAGTTAATAATATTCATGGTAAAGTAGCACTGAATATCCATGTTTAAGAATATTTTTGTATTGTTATAAAATATTTTGTTTGTGTTTTTTGAGCATGTGGTTTTGATAAGCCATGGTATTGACCCATAATATTGTAATAAAGCCTAATTTTTACAAGTTAATAATATGTACTGTAAAGTTAGGGTAAATGTTTGCAGTTACAAATCTTTTGATATTGTTATAAGATATTTTGGTTATAAAATACATTATGTTTTTTGAACATGGGTTGTTGGTAAGTCATGATATTATAACAAAACCTATTCACAAATTAATAACAAAATCAAAATATAACAAATTGAATTTTATTACTTTTATTACTTTAACTCTCTATTATTAATTAACTTAATTAACTTGACATTTAAATATTTAAATTTAATTAAACTAACATTTAAAATTATTTGCCTATTTAAATTATCCCTCCGCAATAAATATGTATTTCTTACCATTTAACAATTTTCTTTATAAATTTATAACTGTAATTGAATAGCGTGAAACACCATTCATTCGTCAAATCAAAGTGTTAAAACGCAGTAGAATTATTCTCAATTAGCCCATCAAATACCTTACCACAGTCGTTTTTTAGGAGTATATCAGTAATTGTGGAGACTCCGTCTCGTCATTTCCAAATTTTAACGAGTAACGTACCAAAGTGAACGACATCATATTATAAAATTCTGGCCAGAAGGACTTTGACCTAGACCGCACATTTAATAAACAAAAGAGACCTGACCAACCGACCACGCGACCTAGACCGCACATTTAATAAACAAAAGAGACCTGACCAACCGACCGCGCCTCTCAAAATATGGAGATCATACGCGTCAAAGAAGTCTTTATCGAATATGAATATGGCAAGTGAATTGTGTCAAAGTTACATTGTAATCCTACTCAATTATATATTTATATATATGGCCTACATCAATTAGATTGCATTGGTTTAGTGTTTTTATGGGAAGAAGTTGAGTATCCACCGGCTCATAGGTTTAAATCTAAGGAGAAGTAGTTGTTAAAAAATTGGTTACTCAACCGGCTCATAGGTTTAGATCTAATGAGAAGTAGTTGAGGAAAAAATTTACTTTGAGCTAATTAAAATTCCCAATGAAAATGATCATCTATGAAGCAATGAAAATGATCACCTATGAAGCATTATACTATGGTTGATTATATATATATATATGTTTGCGTATAAGTCACAGTTGGTTTATTTAATAGATGGAATAATGATTTAGCAATAAATTAGTTATCATCAAAATTATTTGAAATTTGAAGTTTCAGGCTTTTTTATAATTTAATTAGTCTAAAATAGCTTTCGTCTTCACTTTCTTCCCATAAAGTTTGAGTACAAACGGAGCAAAAATCCCACTTAAACCACTTTCCATAGTTCATAAGTGAAATAGTTTAATTTATACAAAAATAACTTTCATCCTCAATCCATTTCCATAATATTGGAAAAAATCAAACCAAATTCCACATCTTATGATGAAATAAGATATAATATTAATCCAATATGCAAAGTGAACGATGTCAGATTATAATATAGAGGCTCTCTGAGCAATGGAAACAAAAGTTATTAGAATAAGTTTATTCTGTTTTAACAGTGGTTGGGAAGGCAGGACGAAGACATCACAACTCTTACAAGCTTATGCAAAAATAACCACGCAATACCTGCTTTTATGGAAAAATAGCCATGCCATTACTGTTTTGCCATGGTATGTTTCGCATTCACAGTCCAGTTCAAGCTGGGAGGAAACATATTAATTCGCATAACTCTCCGTCGTCCATGATCCTTGCATAACTAGCTTATGCAAAATCCCTTGCAATAGTCACAATTTTCTTAACTTTCTTGTACGTGTATATGTGAGCAATATAAACATAACAACATAAATTGACAGCACTCAGTATCGCCAAGAGCCAGTAAAAATAGTCCAACTTACACCTATTTATATTATTGACCAGCCAACCTTGATGCCCTCCTCTTTCGGTTATTCCTTCAACTAAGGTAATGACGAGACCGTTGAGAAAACTGGAGACGGCAATGATACTTATATAGAAGGCAATACCCAAACTTCTCATACTATCAGGCGCTTCATTATAGAAATATTCCTGCAATCCTACTAGAGTAAACACATCTGCTATTCCCGACAAAGCAAATTGTGGAGCTAACCAGAAAACACTGAGAGGGATTGTAGTCTGAGGGCTGTCAAGTAAGCCATGAGTTTCTGCTACATGGATTCTCTTTTTTTCTACTAAAGCTGACGTCACCATGCACAGGACAGAAAAGAAGAGGCCAATTCCAATTCTTTGTAGCACAGTTAATCCTCGTTCATCGCCTCTTATTCTTCTGGCCAGTGGCACCATGTACCGGTCGTATATAGTAACAAAAACAAGTCCAGAGATGGCGGAAAAGACGCCAAGAGAAACCGGCGGGATTTGGAAGTGGGAACCCATGCTTCTATCCATGGTGCCGCCCTGCTTTATGAAGAACGATGTGTTCTGTGATACTGCAGCTATTCCAAAAATTAAGCAAGACAACCAGATGGGCAGCATCCTCAATATAAGCTTCGTTTCCTCTACTTGAGTTATTGTGCAGACCTTCCATGGATTTGGTTTTAGACTTATCTGTGTGTTAGTATTCAATTCTGAAGTGTTTTGCACCATTATGGCCGCCTTGTCCAGAAACCTAATACATTGATAGCCAAACAGCAGATAGTAATAGATCGATATGTGTTAAGCTTTTTACTTACTGTATACATGACAGGCAAGAGAAATAATAGCTCAAAAAGAGAATAATTCAACTTCTTGTTTTTAATTGTGAATTTCTCAAGAGTTTAACTGCAAGAAAAAAATCTGTGCAAAATAATTCTAGATGAATATAAGAAATCATATCATTTAGGAGTCGTGTAGTTAAATTGATGATACTCTTATGTTAGGTAATAGATAATTCGAGGGTTAAATCTCTTGATTGGGTCTGAGGTCTAGGTCTAAATATGCACATAGGGGTTAATATTATTAGTCAATCAATATAAATACAAAACCAACCCAATTACTAAATCTTCTAATAATTAAAAAAAAATTACATATCATTTAAATCTTTAACATACCTAAAATTATCTGTGTGCGACAGATGCCTCTGACCTGATTTTATGAATTCCACATCCTGATTTTCATAAAGCAGGCTCACATCTGAAGGCCTGCTCATATTTCTTTTCCTTATAGCAGCGACTACAACTTGCGCAATACGAGTGATAGGGCTGCCTCCTGGAAGCTTGTGTCTGTAGAATGGCGTTCCATACAGAAATACAACAGTGGCTATAACCATGGTCACTGTTACAATCCCGAACCCAAATCCCCAGCCCACGTTCTCCTCAATGTACGCAATTACTGTGACAGCTAAGAGAAGGCCAGTTAAAAGCGCAAAATACCAGAAATTAAAGAAGGAACTCTTCTTGGCCATTTCTGTCTTATCTTCCTCATCGAACTGGTCTGCACCAAATGCTTCCAAAGAGGGTTTGTTACTACCGGTCCCCAAGGATATCAAATACAAAGAGGAAAAAATTACACCAATCTGAGCAGGCGTTGCTTTGCTGCATATGCCATCACAATGTTCAGGTGGTCTGAGAGCTGACAGAGATACTGACAGCGTCAACAAGAGCAATCCCTAAAACATGGATTTATACAAGATTACTCAAAATGAAATAGATTGCATAACCAGAAGAACTATATTGTAGCTGGTAACAACTATTATGCACATAGATTTTTAAAATCTTGCAGTCTCACCAGTAGATAGATTATCAAGGAGATGAGGACCATCCAGTACCGTCCACAGTAAGCATCTGCTATAAAGCCCCCTACAAGAGGCGTAACGCATGTGACACCCATCCAGTAGCTAACATTTTTAGCAGAAGTTGCAAGCCCTTCGTGCAAAACAGTCGTTAGATATGTTATCAAGTTTGCCGAAATCGAAAAGTAGGCGAGCCTCTCGCTGAAATCAACTACTGCACAATCACCCAAAGGCACAGTATAACTAAGTTAAACTGCATTCTGACCAGAAATATGAGAGCAGTTTATAAAATAAAGAGATACCTAGCGTTAAAAACGCAGCTTTCCATCCACCAGTTTTCGATCTGAGAACAGGCCTTCCTTTGATATCGAGGGATCCATCCTGCACCCAGTCTTCTTGGTCATCTGGTTGACCTGATGCTTTCCAAAACCTCATCCATTCCTCACAACATTGGAATTTCATGATTATACTCAATCCACAGGCCAACTTCTATCTGTTGATGATGTTTCAATGAGAGTTAGAAATTCCACTTCCAAGAATGTTGATACTGCAAGTCTATTTAATGGGTGCAATGCAAGTGGAGCTGTATTATCAATTAAATTTGAATATATGATTTTGAAGAAGGAAACACATGTTCTTTCCATTTCTTATTCCGTTAAACCTATTATTTTTATGTTATATTATTAATATAGTTTAAGCAATAGTAGTGTTTTTTTATTATATTAAGTTAGCGATATTTTTTTGGAAGTTTTTCGTGTATGTTTTTCTGGTTTAATTTTTTTCCAGGAATTTATTGAAATCATAAATTTAATGGATAACCCTTGCACAATGATAGTGCTCTAGGGTTTTTCAAAGTGTTGAATCTATATATACAATTAAAAAATTAGTTTAAGTAACACAAATCAAGATTTTACCTCAAATATTTCCATCAAATTCTAACAACAAAAAATTTAAAAAATCATAATAAAAAACTCTTTATTATATATATGAATGAGTTTTTCTTCCCGACATTAATGTTAAATTTAAACTTTATAATCTCCATTGTTTCTCAGAAATTTATAAACATTAAATGTATTTATACATTCTAAACACTTTTTAAATAACAAAATTTATTACCATCACATAGAAATCCATATTTTAAGTTGCAGTTTAGTTATTTATGGAGTTGTCTATAATTCGATTTTTTGGAGATTCCGGTGACCGGGCGAAGAAATTGAGGTTGAATCTTGATTTGTTGCAGTTAAAATAGTTTTTTAACTGCATATTTGGATTCAGCACCCTGAAAAACCCCTGGGACGCTTTGATTGTGCAGAAACTAGCTATCAAACTTGCGTTGCTGTCTGATTTTGACCAGAAAAACCCATCCGTTCTCATTATAAACAACTGCGTTATTTTTCACGTAATTCGAAACCCAACGTCCTCGTAGGTTGTTGATGTTTGGAGAAAGTTGGTAACCACACACCCTGCTAGGTTGTGGATGTTTGGATAAAATTGGTAACCACACACACTGGTAGGTTGTCGATGTCTAGGAAAAAATTCGTAACCACGCACCCGGGTAGGTTGTTGATGTTTCAAAAAATTCGTAACCACACACCCTGGTAGGTTGTTTATGTTCGCCTATTTATAGCGCAATGGACAGGACAGTGTATATTATTCTTGTAAGTGGATATTTGTCTGACCTAATATCTGTTTTCCTAGTGCAATCGATGTTAATTTCTTAGATAGGGTCATGTCTATCCACCTGCTTATGTAGTGTTGAATGTGTGGGTTATATACAAGTTATTCGATTCCAATACATAGTATTGAATGTTTTGGCGGTGGTATAACATTCATGTCTTTCAATTTTGTGTATATGAATTTAATATTTATATAATAGGTTAGTTATATAAATTCAATATTCAATAAGATAAGTATTTATTCATAAAAAAAAATATTAACAATATTACATGTCTAGAATAAAATATAATGGGCTTTTTGTTAAAGTATTTTATGGTGTAACAAATTTAGTCATGTTAAAAGTTGGTCGCCCAATATGATCTTTATTATTAATTATAAAATGAATTAAGATATAAGCTAAACATGTATAAATAAATAAAAAAACAACGGATTCTTAATAATGAGGATTTACTTTTACTTAAGTATCTAGTTTTTTAATAAATATGGATTATCAATATTGTACACCCAAAAAACCATTAACACTTATTCATATGACCTTTTTTTAATTAATCAATTTAATTAAAAGAGTAAAAATGTCATAACTACTTTTATGATAAATCTAGACTTTTGCTATGTGGCTATTATTAAGAATACTATAAAATATTTTGTGAATATTAAATCTCTACCATTAATTTAATAATCATTAATAATTAAATTGAAATTATCACATTTATCAATATAATTATCAAAAAAATTTAAATACCTAAAATTAAATACTAAATTAAATAAACATAATCATCATATTACCAAAAAAAATCATATAATCAAAATGAATATTAGGTAAGAATGATATCAATTTATAAATAATATCTTCAGTTATAAATATATATATCACCATAAACAAATATCCACTGTCATTAGCCACATAAATATAGTTTTTAAATCATTTAAAGATGGTCTAGTCAAATAAACATCGAAATCATTAGCCAAACAAATATACGCAATAATTTAAATATTGCATGAATATTGGGTAAGAATGATACCAATTTACGAATAACATATTCATTTATAAATATATATATCCCCATAAATAAACATGCATGTCATTAGCCACATAAACATAGTCTTTAAATCATTTAAAGATTGGTTAGTCAAATAAACATACGGAATCATTAGCCAAATAAATATACACAATCATTTAAATATTGCTTAATGAGCATCTTTGACTAAATAAAGATAGAAACCCCACTTCCAAGCATATGATAGGTGTAGTACCCATCGACGCGAGGCTTCTATAACTAATTAATGTTCGGACTAAAAACGTGTTGTCCCGTTACCTTGTACGTAGCAATTGATCAGCAACTATAATCCAATGGTCATTGGGATTAAAATTTAACGCAACCCATACATTAAAAATTTAAATATATTTTCAAAGACTAACTACAATTTAAATGGTTAAAGGTACTAAACTTTGGGAGCTATTTATCAAAGGCTAATATACATTCCAATAGGCATAATAATTAGACCTTGATAGAAAGTCACGCATCTTGTTTTCTCTTTTCTTATGTATTCTTGATTCTAGTTTTAACTCAACTAGCTTGTAAATATAATATTATTAAAATATATTATAATTTTTTAAAGGTTTAACTTACATTTTATTTTTAATTAAATTATTTTAAAAATTTACATTTTTTGGATAATATTAGTAACTTTCGAATCACAAAGTGCCTTAATGTACTCCTGTTTATTATCTGTTTTACTCCCTTAGAAAACTTAATAATAGATAATATCAATTACATTATATCAATATAATATTATATTAATATATTTTTTATAGTTATATTATATTAATATATAGTTTTTATATTATATATTCTATATAATTTAAAAATAAAATTCTTTAAAAATTGTCATTTTATTAATTAAAACTAATCAAAAATGATAATCAAAGATGAATTTTATTTATTATAATAAAATATTAAAAAATATTCAATAATATTATATCTTGTCAATTTTTATAACTTACATTAAAACATATTAATTCAAGTATCATCCACATGATTCAATTTTTATTTATTAATAAAAAAATATTTGAAAATATTCAATTATAATATATCTTTTAATTTATAAATTATATTCATTATGTAAAACATAATTTAATTCAATGTACCATTCACATGATTCATTGGTTACATCATATCAATGTATATTTTATGTATTTATATTTTAGAAAAATAATTAAATAAATTTATTTAATATCTCAATTATATTACTTAAAGTTAATCATAATAGTCAAATTTGAGTTTCATTATCATAATATAAGTCAATAAACCTAATCTCAACATAGCAAACTAGTTAAATCAAATTAGTCATCACTTTGATAGCCCCACACATTTTTTTATCGTTGTAAATATTTTGATTAAAAAAAAAGTTTGAGTCAAGTGTTCTAGGGCTAAGGAGGAATATTGCTTGAGATTTTTCTTTTGCTACAATCATTAGGGCTAATAGGTGTGCAAATAAGGGACAAAGGATTAGGTGACATTAAGGTGATTTCCCTACAAGACAATGGTAGGAAGACACAAAAAAAAATCAAGGATGACAATGCTAACAAATAGAAAATATTTGAAAACAAAGAATTGTGTGCACCAATGTGATTGGCCCACAAGATTTAGGCTAGACTGGGAAGTGGAATGGAACAAAAGTGGAGAGAACAAAACTCAAAGGAGGGACACAAAGAGAGAAGATCTCAAGTAAACTAGAGTGAAGCATAGAAGAAAAATTGGTACCAAGAATAGAAGACACGAAGAAAATGGAATAAGCTACAACTATCGAAATTTGAATAGCTACATGAATTTGAACAACTAGGATATAGTCAGGTAGGAGTGGAGGAGACAAATTGAGCTATTGCAGGAAGTTATTCATTGGTAAAGAGGAGAAAATATACATACATACGTTATACGTAGAGTGACTAGGACGTGGAGAATGGTGTAAGGGAGAGCTTCTTGTGATATTTGAACAGGGGTGTTGAGGCAAGACCAATGTAGCAGTGGCAATTCATGACCACGAGTAGTGTGAAGGATACATACCAGAAAATGAATAACAAACAGGCTTGTAGGTTTGAGAACTCGAGATTTCCGTTCGTGGTCACGAGTGGACTTTATGGACCAATCCCTGGAGATGTGTTTTGTCAGTAAATTATAGAGGCCATGCCAAATACTACAAGAATCTTGTGCACATCCCTGGTCTGAATACAACTGAAAGAAACTGTATCAAAGAAGGGGTCCTACACTTCTACAACCCTCAGAAAAGTGATATAACTATTGGGTTGTGTTATATTCTTTCCACGACTAGGCCACATAGTTAACCGGGGGGTTAGAAGGGGGGCAAAGCTCCCCCTTCATTGTGTCGATTGCACTTTGGGGGGTCACAGGGGGTTTGAGGGGTGCAGGTAACCCCGCTCTATGGGGTTTGGGGCAACGCCCTGGAAAATTTTGTTTTTGGACCCTATATTAGGTTGGGCGGACCTACCTATGGTTTTGTGCATGATTTTTCGCACATGCTTTTGGATGCGATGGTTTTCGGTCCATGGTATTGGATGCTTCAACATGTCTAAATATGTATTGTAACATTGAAAGGAAAATAATGAAAAATCAAGCTGGTAGTCCCAGTTTTGGGATCTAGGGGAAAATCTCTGTGTATATGTGTTTGATATGTTATGCTCTCACTATTGTTTATTTTTTGTGTTTTAGAATTCGTATGCAGGTAATTTATGTACGAGTTAAAACATACATTTGGTATCAGAGCTGTTTTGGCTTCAAGGGGATGCCTTTGTTGCTGAGGGGTTTCGATTGGGCCTGTGGTAGACCCTATTCAGTCGAAGATCTGTGGGATCGATTCTGGTGGTGAAAGAAGATGGTGAGCAATGGAAAGATAGATATCAAGAAATTTAATGGTCAAATTTTTGAGTTATGGAAACTCAAGATGGAGGATCTGTTGGTGGCTAAAGATCAGTAGATCACGTAGATCCAGGCACTAAACCAACGAAGTGTCCGATGAAGAATGGAAGAAGTTGGATCAGAAGGCAAAGAACACAATACGATTGTGTGTCTCAGATTCAGTATTGTTGAATGTATTAGGGGAAGCTACGAGAAAGGCTTTGTGGGACAAGTTAGGGACTTTGTACCAATCTAAGTCTCTTGTGAATAAACTCTTCCTACAAAAAAGATGTATAACTTGAGGATGAAAGATGGAGACTCGGTGACAGAGCATCTGAACGCATTTAATATTGTGGTAAGTCAGTTATTATCTGTTGATATTAAAATTTCAGATGAAGATAAGTGCATTAGTTTTTTGTGTTCTCTACCAGATTCATGGGATAGTTTGGTTATTCCAATAGGTAGCAATGCAACTACCTTGCAGTTTGATGAAATATTTGATCCTTGTTGGCAGAGGAGATGAGACGGAAAAATATGGAGAGCTAGAATGGTGATGCCTTGTCTGTACGAGGACGGTCCCAGAACAAAAACAAAAATAATTCATCGAGTGGGAGATCTAAATCTCGAGGGAAACCTGTAAAGGTGGTTTGCTGGAAATGCGAAAAGGAAGGGAACTACAAAAGGGACTGTAAATTTAAAGCTCCTAACAAAGGAAAGGGATCTGATGATGTTCCTTCTATAGAGGCAAAAACTGATGTGGGAGCAACCAGCACCAAAGCAAGCGAACACAAGCCATGGAAGCAAAACAGAGTTAAAGCCGATTTAAAGCAAAAAAATAGATTTAAAGCGGATAAAGAAGATTTAAAACAAATATAATATCTGCGTGCATGCATTATGGAGCTTTCGAAAGAGGAAAATAGGGAAACTCTTCTTTAAAGCAGATTTGATTTTCTGGAGTGATGAGGTTTAGTTAATTGTGATTATCTGCCAGGAATGCAACGAGAGGTTTAAGTAAGTTTGTTGAGTGATTTCGGGAGATATTTTGTGGATCTTAACTGATTCACACCTTTGTAATTGCTTTATAAGCATGTTTGTATGCATGTGATAGCGGGCGTGCTAGTGAGAATACAATGTAACCTGTGTGGATTTATTGGCTAAGGCTGCAATGCCTTAGATCAAGTGGTCTTTTGTATATAATCAAAGCTATAGATTATGTCGATTTTTTGTCTATTGAGTTATAAGTTTTACAGTTTAAATTTACGATTGAAATCCTGTGTTGTGAACTTGTCTATCAACATCGATCAGTCAAAGGATCGATGTCGATCTAATATCGTTCAACTATTATATATGGCGATCCAAATATTATGTTTCTGTTATATGTGGTTGTTTGTTGAAGACAACATGCAGCGTATGGGAAGGTCAGATTTGAGGTTGCAGAACCATATTCGCCGATGATATCCTGTTTTACGCGCAACAATTGTTAATTTATGGATATAGGGCGTCGTATATGATATTCCAAGATGTTACTTTATTCTCTGTTCGATGCATACAGACTATTTAAAGCTTCATATTACGCGCAACTGCTCAAAGGTGTAATGGAAGGGTGCATAGTGGCATTCCTGCTTTGATTAGCATAAAATCGGGCATCAGTTGTGCAATATCGGTTGGCACAGCCTACAAGAATTTGCTATGTCAAAAGAGATCTATATAAAATGTTGAATCTAACTTTTACGTGTTCTTCCATTTCCAACGATACCATTTTCCGTCACTCTAAGTGTTTTGCAGATCAAGTAGACGGTCTGAAGACATCCCTAAAAAATCGCAGGAAAGAAGTTCGTAGAGCGAATGACATGAAACGATCATTGAGAATATGCCGACGGTAGAGGACCATGTTGTGTGAGGTCGACCTCATGCAATCCCAGATTGTTGTCAATAAATTAAAAGGTTTTTAGTTTAAACCGCTTCCGTTTAGGCTTGTGGGCCATAACCCACAGGCCCAGGTTCGAGTTTTTGATGGAATTGTGATTTTGGGCTTACCCCAAGATCTCATCCCATCAGGTGGTATCAGAGCAGTAAAAGATTCTACGGAAGGAGGTACAGTTCTTAATGAAGTACGAATAGGTATGGTCTTTATACTTTGTGTAGGTAGCAGCAGAGGAAGGTGAGAAGATTGCAATAGCCTAGAGCGTTTACCAAAAGACCAAGTTCAGAGGAGAGCCTGGTGAGGTAAGAGGCAGCAAGGAGGACTTGTTGTTGCAGAGGTAGATTGCAGCTCATAAGTTAAAGATATTATGAAGACCAGGAGAAGCATATGACCAGGAGGTCATAAATTTTTGTGCCTCGGGAGTTTGATGCGGGAGCAACCAACACCAAAACAAGCAAACGCAAGCCATGGAAGCAAAATAGAGTTAAAGCCGGTTTAAAGCAGATAAATAGATTTAAAGTGGATAAAGCATATTTAAAACAAATATATTATCTGCGTGCATGCATTATGGAGCTTTCGAAAGATGAAAATAGGGAAACTCTTCTTTAAAGAAGATTTGATTTTCTGGAGCGATGAGGTTTAGTTGATTGTGATTATCTGCCAGGAATGCAACGAGAGGCTTAAGTAAGTTTGTTGAGTGATTTCGGGAGATATTTTGTGGATCTTAACTGATTCACGCCTTTGTAATTGCTTTATAAGCATGTTTGTATGCGTGTGATAGCGGGCACGCTAGTGAGAATACAATGTGACATGTGTGGATTTATTGGCTAAGGTTGCAATGCCTTAGATCAAGTGGTCTTTTGTATATAATCAAAGCTATAGATTATGTCGATTTTTTGTCTATTGAGTTATAAGTTTTACAGTTTAAATTTACGATTGAAATCCTGTGTTGTGAACTTGTCTATCAACATCGATCAGTCAAAGGATCGATGTCGATCTAATATCGTTCAACTATTATATATGGCGATCCAAATATTATGTTTCTGTTATATGTGGTTGTTTGTTGAAGACAACATGCAGCGTATGGGAAGGTCAGATTTGAGGTTGCGGAACCATATTCACCGATGATATCCTGTTTTACGCGCAACAATTGTTAATTTCTGGATATAGGGCGTCATATATGATCTTCCAAGATGTTACTTTATTCTCTGTTCGATGCATACAGACTATTTAAAGCTTCATATTACGCGCAACTGCTCAAAGGTGTAATGGAAGGGTGCATAGTGGCATTCCTGCTTTGATTAGCATAAAATCGGGCATCAGTTGTGCAATATCAGTTGGCACAGCCTACAGGAATTTGCTCTGTCAAAAGAGATCTGTATAAAATGTTGAATCTGAATTTTACGTGTTCTGCCATTTCCAGCGATACCATTTTCTGTCGCTCTAAGTGTTTTGCAGATCAAGTAGATGGTCTGAAGACATCCCTAAAAAATCGCAGGAAAGAAGTTCGTAGAGTGAATGACATGAAACGATCATTGAGAATATGCCGGCGGTAGAGGACCGTGTTGTGTGAGGTCGACCTTATGCAATCCAAAACTGTTGTCAATAAATTAAAATGTTTTCAGTTTAAACCGCTTCCATTTAGGCTTGTGGGCCATAACACACAGGCCCAGGTTCGAGTTTTTAATGGATTGGGATTTTGAGCTTACCCCAAGATCTCATCCCATCAAAAACCACCTCAGATGAAGGTGCGGATGTGTACTTGGCATCTTCGAGTACACATGTAGATCATGAGGCATGGTTGATTGACTCAGGTGCATCCTTTCACTTCACTCCCCATATAGAGTGGTTTTGCGAGTATGAGAAATGTGATGGTGGTGATGTCTTCTTGGGGGATGACAGGAAGGATAGGATCGTTGGTCAAGGAAAAGTAAAGTTGAAGTTGCAAGGTGGAAGGGTTAGAACACTTTCAAGTGTTCTGCATATTCCTGCATTGGCCAGAAATCTGATTCCTGTAAGCAAGCTAGATGATGGAGGTGTAAAAATAGTGCTCGAGAAGGATACCTGCAAGATGGTTCAGGGAGCACTGGTATTGATGTGAGGAGTTCGAATTGAAACTCTATACAAGCTACAAGGTAGCACTGTTGTTGATGGGTGCAACAGTTCTGTGGTTCCTGAAAGTGGAGCAGAAAATCTAGTGGTATCTGGAGAGAAGAGCATGTTGTGGCATCAAAGGCTTGTACCTATTGGAGAGAAGGAACTTCGAATACTTCATGGTAAAGGTATGGTAGAAGGTATGAGTAATAGCTCTCTAGATTTTCATTTTTATGAAAAATGTGTATATGGGAAGTAGAATCGGGTGAGGTTCCCCTCTAGTGGTAAGAGGGTGAAACATATATTAGAACTTGTGCACAATGATGTGTTTGGACCTGTGAAGGTTCCATCATTGGGTAAGTCTATGTACTATGTATCATTTATAGATGACTTCTCAAGGAATACATGGATATATTTCCTAAGAAGAAATCTAAAGTCTTTGACAAGTTTAAAGAATTTAAGGCTTTGGTGGAAAACCAGATAGAGAAGAAGATAAAGGTTTTGAGGATAGATAATAGTGGAGAGTTTTGCAACAAGGAATTCGAAGAATTCTGTAAGAAGTGTGTTATAGCACGGAAAAGGACTACTCCATACACACTTGAGCAAAATGGAGTTGCGGAAATAATGAACAAGACATTGATGGAAAGGGCAAGAAGCATGCTCAGTAGTGCCGAGTTAGGACAATAATTCCAGGTAGAGGTGGTGGAGACAGCATGTTACCTGGTCAATAGATCATCTTCATCAGCATTGGAGGATAAGACTCCACAAGAGGTATCGACTGGTAAGAAACCCTCTCTTTCACATCTAAGGGTATTTGGATGTGATGCATATGTACATGTTCCAAAAGAGAAAAGAACCACATTGGATAGTAAATATGAAAAGTGCATCTTTATTGGGTATAAGGATGGTTTAAAAGTTTATAAGCTTTGGAACCCAGTAACAAGGAAGGTTGTGTACAACTGAGATGTGGTGTTCAAAGAGGTGAAAGATGTTATTAAACATGAAGTCCAACCAAAGGAACCTGAGAAGATAGAGTTTGGACT
>APFE030151828.1:0-17923 GCA_000404065.3 Pinus taeda
ATTTCTGTAAATAAGCTATTTAGTTAGTAGTATTTAAACCCTTCTCATGCATTTAGAGAAGGGTCCAGAAATTTATCAGAAACTTGTCCTCAGAACATGCACTTTTGCACCCTCAGAGGAGGTTTTGGTGAATGAATGGAACATGGTTTATTTGATATTTGCATTTGATATCTGCTACTGATGTTGCACGTCTGTACTCTTAGTGGATGTTAAATCAGGAAGAGATAAATCAATTGTCGCTTGAAGCTCATGAGTAGGACTAGTTATAAATGGTACTTTTATCTCTTAACCATTTCTGCTTATGCGTTAAAGTGATATTCAGTTTTCAGTTGTTTATATATTGCAGCATGGATGCTTGAGTTATCATTTGGCACTTTTGTACGGTGATAGCTATTTATTTATGCTTAGTGTATGAATAACTCATTTGCGATAAGTTTTCACAACTGTTTCGTCTAACTTCTTATAAGAAGTAGTTCATATTTATTTAATTCTTTTCTTATAATAGCTGAATGATCTTTATTACCAGTTATTGTTTGAAATCTTTTTAGATCGCATAGAAGAAAGATCACACCCCGGGTTAGCATAAATTTTGATGTTTTTCTGTTTATTAGAATACAATAGCATATCATTAGATTAGAATTATGATAGAAGTATTCCATTTAGAACAGAAATACCCATCTTTCTCACACACACACACACACTGAATTGGGAAACTGGTCCCATATCCCCAGTCGCACCCACTATACCAAACGGATAAGGAGCTGCCAACCAAGGTCTGGACCGGGCGGGTATCCCCCTTGTTGTAGACCTGATTTTCGGGGCCTTCAACATATTTGGCGCTAGAAGGAGGGCTGAAACATGTTGTCTGTTGGAATTTGTTTTCAATTTTAACATTTGAATTAGGATGGCCTGTCTTAAACTTCCAATTTGGAGTTGCATCCATGTACGTGCATCTTCCAACACTCCACCCGAAGTGGTAAGACTATTGTCTCAGGTAAAATTCAATGGTAAGAGAAATTCTTCTGCTTTTAATCATGCCATTCAATTTATTCAAGGTGTTTCAAATTCTAATTTTCAAGGAATTGACGAAGGTATTTTATGCAGAATTTTTACTCTCACGTTTGTAGCAGAAGCTAGAAACTGGTGTAGAACCCTTCAGGTTGCCTCAATTCACAACTAGGATCAATTTGTCACGGTCTTCGTTTGTAAATTTGACTTCTATGATTATGATCAGGTATATGATGAAATTGAATATCTACGAAAAGAAGATGAGTGTGTTAGAGATTTTAATATTCGATTTCATCTGAATTGTTTGAAATTTGATGTTGAAAATGATCCCATAAGCGAAGAATCATTAGATTATGTTGATCATAATTATTCGCTGCCTCCTATTCCCGATTCGTATGGAATTAGTCCAAGCTTTGTTCAAATCCCTTCTAACATAAATGAGAAATCCAATTTGGATGTGGAAATAAATTGTGATGAAAAAGTTTCACAAAGCTTAAAAGACATTTTTGATCAAATACAAGAAGACAAAAGCAGCAATTTTGGAATAAAGGTCACCTTGGAATCTGAAAGCAACTTGGAGGCAAATTCTGAAAATATGATCACAACTCAACAAATGCAAACACAAATCAAGGTAAAAAATATCTTGCCAACAACTGAACAGATTTCTGAATGTTTCCATGATAAGCAAATGCGAAGGTCAGAAAAGCAAAGTAATTTTCTTCCAAAAAAGACGAGCACACAGAGGTATGATCTAAAACCTGAAATCTATGATGAACATAATGCACAAGAATTCTCAAAAAGAGATATTTTTAAATGCATTACTTCAGAGTCACATTTTTCTCTTTATCCTGATATTTTTAATGATGACAATTTTTCCCCTCTCGATATTAATGATATTTCAGAAAATACAGAGGCTGGTCTTAATGAATCACCATTAAGTGGTTTTCAAGATAGAGAAACAATTAGAGAACATTATTTTGCCATTAACAAACATGAAATGCTTATTCCTCGTTGTTTGAATATACTGGATGAAACTGAAAGGAAGCCTTGGGAATCTTGTGAAGTCATTTATGATAATTACTTTGACAATGAAGATGTTGATTTATCTCGAGAGAATCAACAGAAACTTCAAATAACATCTAAGAATGAGAAGTATTTTAAATTAGAAATCATTTCAACCAATCCTCATTCTAAAGAAGCAACTCATTTACATGATTTCATTATCCAAGAAAATATTCCAGTCTATGATTCATATCATGACCAAGCTTTCATGCGTAGGTCTTAACCCCGTACAGAAATTACCTACATATGAATTCTAAATCACAGGAAAAATAAAAATGCGAGAGCATAACACATAAAACACATATACACAGAGATTTCCCACTGGATCTCAAAACCAAGACTACCAGCTTGATTTTTCATTATATTCCTTTCAATGTTTACAATACATATTTATACATGCCGAAGCATCCAATACCATGGACAGAAAAACCATCGCGTCCAAAACATGGACCGAAAACATAGTAGGTTCGCCCAACCTAATATGGGTCCAAAAAAATTTCTCGGGGCGCTGCCTCGAACCCCGTAGAGGGGGGCTACCCGCCCCCCTCAAACCCCCCGGACAAGGGGGCTGCCGCCCCCCCTCTAACCCCCTGGTTCACTACGTAGGTTAGTCGTGGAAAGAATATAACACAACCCAACATCATGCCTGTTCATAATCATGATTCCCTTTCTAATTCACAAGATGGAAGTCAAAATCACTCAAATTCTATAATTCTAGCCAATCTTGTGAAAGAGAAATCATTGCAAAACGATCCCAACTGTGTTATAACTCTAGTTGTACAGATAGTGATTTTGTTCTATTTTTTCTTTACCTATTTTGTACAAAAGAAAATTTGTTTTCAGATTTTAATTTTCAGATTTTTGATCCATTACACTGGCATACTGAGCACCATACTATCAGACATTCAATTGATGTATGGCCCTGTTGGAAAACTGAAGTTTTTCAAGAACATGAGAAGTTATTTCAATCAATGTCAATGATTGATCAAAAACTTCCATCCTATCAAAGACAATATCAACAAAAGGATGTATTTTTACATATCTGTCAACAATTCAATTTAATTAAAAATTTTCCATTTCATTTGAGAGATTTCCATTCATCTTTCATTGATCCATTTAAAGAAATATATTTGGAAACTTTTCTTTCGCAGAAAGTTGTCAAAAGTTTAATTTTTACACGTAACACTAATAATAACTTCCAGGCCTTTGAATCCAAAAATTCATATCTTCAGTCTGGTCTGTCATCTCTTCCATTGAACATTTATCAGTCCTTAATAGAAATCCATCCAGATTTCTATGATCCAATAGATATTCAATTGGAAAGAAAATTTCATAAGAAGGAGATTCTAAATAAAATTCTAACAATAATTGTACATTCTTATTCCACATTTAATGTTCTTAGTTCAGTAAGAGTTTTGTTTCTAGTACTAATATTTGAACTGTGTATATATGCAGGAACGGAAATGAGAGAATGGTTACATTGGAAATATGACTACACCTAGTCAATTTCATGTATATTGTTAGAATAGGAGTAGAATTAGTTTAGGTAGTATGTAGGTAAAAAATAAACGAAGTAATTAGCCCTTTTCATATTTTATAAATATCCAAAGAAAAAATTACCTTTGATTAGAATTTTTTTTTATCATCTTCAAAACAATTCTCCCATAATAAAACCAGTTGTGAATGGTTACATTAGACATTTACGAAAAAGACACCAACTCTCTTTCAGGTTTTGATTTTTCGCTTGTATAAATAGCAAATCTTTTGGAAAATTGATCTTTATTATTGAAAGATACAGTTAAAGACTCTAACCTAGATATGACACTAGTTTCAACTTCATAAAGTTTGATGAAAATAACCTCTAGTGAACAAATTGTTTTATATCAGTGCAATGAAAGGTATTAATAACAAAATAAATATTCTCTATAGAACAGCTACTTCCAAAAAACTCTATCATTGTCGTCCAGAGCTATCTAAAGGAAACAATGGCTTCCTCCCTGCTAAGGAAATCACAACTTTCAGAGGAACAATCCAAGGATACACTTCATCTTGAAGAATGAGAGGTCCCATCACGAGCCGACTTATCATAATCACAGATATTATAACTTGCTGACTTTGCCACATACTGCATACCACAACAGGGCAATGACTCAAGATTGTTACAATCAAAAGGCAAGGGGTCTCATCACGAGCCAGCTTGTTCAGCAAAGTTATAAATCAAGTGAATGACTGTGTCATAAATTGGCTATCAAATCAAGACATTGTTCTTTAAGAGTAAAAATAAAATTAAAGCAATAAGTGTGGATGTGGATTCTTCTTTGAGAGTTATAGGTTCTTTAAGTAGGATACAGGATCAATGCTATGTAACAGGTAACCCTGTCGAGGCTATAAACGTCTACTGGCAGCAGAGGCTCTACCTACGACAAATGAGCATATTTAAAACTGGTTTACAGAGAAGACTTTGTTTTATCTTTACAGACCAAGTAATGACTAATGTAAATACAAGGACTAACTTGAGGGAGAAAATAATCAAAGTTGAAAATAGCTGAAACAAAATTTCATTGACAGGTTAGAGCATAATGTACTTTATCTTTCCATAATAAAGTTTAACTTTCTGAGAATTTTTCTGTTTTGGAAGTTTAGAAAATTCAATAGAAACACAGAGATAACTGGTTCTTCCAAGTGAATCGCCAATTGTGGTGGCCATCAACAACCCCCCTCCTTATGAAGTGTTATTGCTAATACTAAATAAGTGGGGACCCTTAGTAATAAAATCCAAGGAAATCAAAGTAGTGCTTACATTTCCTTTCCGCAAATAAAGTTACCATCATAAGCTTAGGAAAGCCCCTTGGAAACTTTTAGAATCTAAGTTTATGATAAGGTAAAAAATATCTTTATCAAGGGAAATCACATCGCAAGGAAATAGCGGGATGCCACCTCACAAGCACAATTCCAACATTCACGAGATAACGATAATGAACAAATATCGCATCGCATTCAGCATAACTTACATAAAACACTTCAAAATCGGCCGATGTGCGATGGCACCGATCACAAGATCGCATCTCACAAGGAACATGTTAACAAAATTTGTCATACATAACATTCCTGCGATCTGCGATATTGCGATAACATGATTTCGTGATAAAGCGAAGTTGCGACGTCATATCAGATCTATATCATGATTTTGTGATGTTGCGAAGCAAATCGCAAAATCGCTCCATCGCAGATCTTTCAGGCGCATTATTCAAGAAAAGTATTTTCCATAAGCTGACTCATGGTTATGTGCTTTAAATTCTAATAGAGGAATTATTTGTCAGCTATTAATGGAATATGGGTGCGTGCTTTTCAAAGAACAGTTCACGTAAGGTGGTATATTTGGTATGTCTGCGGCATTTAAAACTTTCACATCACCCTTCCTTGTCATTCATTTTTACTTCACTTGTGAATTGTAGGAACGGAGAACATAGGACAATACAAAGCAATACGCAGGCTGAAATGGGAAAGAAAAGTAAAGCCCCGAGCTCCAAAGAAGAGAAAATGGCACCTTTGTATACAGACATGGCTTGTAACAGAGATGCCAAAATAGCTACATGGGAAGGCATGTATAAAATGCTCGAAGAGGAGAATCCCAGAGTAATGGAGGTTACGGCTATCACAGGCTCACAGAGTTCTTCTAAAGCATCCCTAACAGAGCTATTTTGCTCATTTTTACATCGGATAGGAGCGAGGCCAAAAATCCTCCCATATATGGACATGGTTAAATGGATATTGGATAGCGCAGAAATAAAAAATAGACAGGTCAAAATTCATGGTCAAGGACTCATTGGTTCATTCGCTGCACATGATTTGAAGCTCATGTATCATCTACCAGAGCCACAGGCAACCTACAACAAGTAGTTTACGGAGAAATTTGTAAAGGAAAACCCGGACCTGGCAGAAACTACCAAAGATTGGTCTAGGAGAGATGAGCCGCTAAAGAAAGATAAACACGGTATGTACAATACTGGTTCCCTTACCTCCCCATACTGCTTTGCTGCTGCCATGCTCTGTAGAATATTTGGAATGCCAGATATCAACAAATTTTCATCCGAATGGCTACCATTATTGGATGCTTCCACAAATGCCACTATTGTAGATTGGGATAAAATCTTGTCTGATAACCTGGTCACCGCAATTGTCAGTTACCGGTCCAAAAGAGCTGCGGCTCAGAGAATTTATCCTCCTTTTTACCTCTCTGCATATATAATGGATGCGATATGTTATGTTTCTAAGTTTCCTGTTATGGGTTGGAAGTGGACGACACAAGACCCTTTACCCATCCATGTCTATCACAAAGAGTTATGGGACTCTCAGTTCACTCCATACTTCTACCAAATTTGTCATGGAATTATGTTGCCCTTGTATAGAATGTTGTATGATAAAGACCCTCCGAGATGCTCGCCTGAAGCAAAAATAGACATCCTCACTATCACAAGGTGGTTCGGGGAAGAATTGTTTACTTATGTCAGGGTATTTGGAAGTTCTGCACCCCCTCGTGTCCTACCTTTGTATATCCCTGATAAACTCTTAGCTCGAGAGATTTCCTTTCAAACCTGTGGGGAAGGTGGCCTAACTAAAGAGTTAAAGGACAAAAAGAAGGCTATGTGGCCACAGTTTCCTGTAGCCTGTGGGGCCTTTTCGCTATTCAATGTAGGCCACGCTTTCACAGAAGTAAAGAATATCACGTGCTTACATCTATTCAAATTCACAGGAAGGCCATTTGACCCTCATGAGGTTGCCCATACTTTTACAACTCCAGTCAAGATAAAGGTGTTCTCTGGAGAAAAGGATTTATTTGATGATATATTCCAACAGAAAAACACATTGGAAGAAATTCTGCACACAGCCCAATTGCAACTATCTCTAGAAGAATTCCAAAGGTTCAAAATATACAGGGAAAGAAGGTTAGCCAGTATTCCTTTAGAAAAACTATGCCTAAAACCCTTAAGAGAACCAACTCCAAGTGTTAGCCTTAGTGGAAGTTCAAGTACTAACGGATCTAAGTCCAAGTCTAAAAAAGAAATGTCTGAACATTCTAAAAGATCTGGAAATGAATTGGATAAGAGTGAAGGGTCAGTAAAGGATACTTCCCAATCAAAGGAACTTCTACATCAACAGGTTTTTGCCCCCCCGCAAAGAGATCCTCCCCCTCTCGTCATCCAAGCACTGCCAGTCATAGCCGAATTAGACAAAGAATGGGAAACCTTCAACGAATTGATCAATCTTGAAGGAAAAACCATGAAGACAACTGTCAGCAATACACAAGTAGTAAAAGAAGTAGTCACAAGAACAGTCAGTGAAGTCTCAGATATGGAGCACATTCCTATTACCCCATCCTCTGAGCTTGTATTGAAAATAGAAGAGATCCCTCCTCTAGATATATTTTATAGCCCACAACACAAAACAGTAGTAAGAAGATAGAGGAAGAAAAGGAAATTGGAAAAAACACTTTCTCAAAACACAGAACAGTTAGACGTCTTGTGGAAAGATCCCACTAGCAATCCTACTGAAAATTTCACCAAACTATCTCAGATTGCAGGAGCATACGCTTCCACGACTATTGATAAAGCATCTGAGGTACAACAGTTGCTAAAGGAAAGGGAAGACTAGATAGTAGCACTGCAACAACAATTGCAACAAGCCCACGCCAATAATGAAGCACAGAAACAACTTGAGAAGTCGCAGCAGGACTTCCAGCAAATGCAGATAGGATATCAGAAAAGTTTGGATGAGAAAGGAAAGCAGTTACAGGATTTACGGGAGATGCACAAGGACGACCCTAAGCTTACAGAATTTATTGCGGAGTCCATTTCCTTGAACGAACAATTACTACAGCAGCAAGAAGCATTGGGCCAAAAGATATCACAGTGGAGTTATTATTGTGAAATCAGTGATAAAACCACTAATCAAGTGGTAGATTTACGAAGTGACTATGATCTAATTGATAAACGGGTGACTGAATATTTGGCTTGGCAAGAAAAGGACGAGGGTAAAAGAGCAGGTGCATCAAGAATAAATGAAAACCACAAGGAAATGCTCTTTAACAAATGGGATGAGCAAATCAGAGAGGCAAAACAAGCGGCAGAAGGAGCAGCCACGGCAGCTAGTAGACTTATTGATTGTGTAAATGAAAATTTATACAGGGAAAATTTGATCACAGAGACCACTCTAGGATACTTACCGAACACACAACAACTAGAGGCATATTGGAAATAGAGAGCTCAAGAAAAGGCGAAAGCAATCCAAGGGCTAAGCAAGTTAAACTAATATTATTACTGGACATATTTGGTGAAGCCACATAGCCAGTGGATGACTGTTAAGTGCATCATAAATTCAGCCAAGAAAATGGCGCCAGCTCTTGTAGATTCTATTTTCTCAGCACAGTTAAAAGCGGAAGTCAGCCAGCCGACTCTCCTTAAACAGATGTTGCATACATGTGATTTTAAAGACCAAATACATAAATAGTTTAATTTTAGGTTCACTTTTAGTTTTAATTTTGTTTTATTTTCCCGAAAATAGGACAGTCATTTAAACCGCATCCTTTATTTTTGTAATAATTTATTTTTAGAATTAGTTAGTAGTATTTAAACCCCTCTCGTGCATTTAGAGAAGGGTCCAGAAATTTATCAAAAACTTGTCCTCAGAACATGCACTTTTGCACCCTCCGAGGAGGTTTTGATGAATGAATGGAACATGGTTTATTGATATTTGCATTTGATATCTGCTACTGATGTTGCACTTATGTACTCTTAGTGGAATGTTAAATCAAGGAGAGATAAATCAATTGTCGCTTGAAGCTCATGAGTAGGACTAGTTATAAATGGTACTTTTATCTCTTAACCATTCCTGCTTATGCGTTAAAGTGATATTCAGTTTTCAGTTGTTTATATATTACAGCGTGGATGCCTAAGTTATCATTTGGCACTTTTGTACGGTGATAACTATTTATTTATGCTTAGTGTATGAATAGCTCATTTATGTGATAGGTTTTCACAATTGTTTCGTCTAATTTTTTATATGAAGTAGTTCATCTTTATTGAATTCTTTTCTTATAATAGCTGAATGATCTTTATTACTAGTTATTGTTTGAAATCTTTTTAGATCACATAGAAGAAAGATCACACCCCGGGTTAGCATAAATTTTGATGTTTTTCTGTTTATTAGAATACAATAGCATATCGTTAGATTAGAATTAGGATAGAAGTATTCCATTTAGAACAGAAATACCCATCTTTCTCACACACACACACACTGAATTGGGAAACTGGTCCCATATCCCCAGTCGGACCTGCTATACCAAACGGATAAGGAGCTGCCAACAAAGGTCTGGACTGGGCGGGTATCCCCCTTGTTGTAGACCCGATTTTTGGGGCCTTAAACAGTAAGCTGAAGTGTTTTAGTTATGAAAATATGGTCATTATTTGATGAAGTTCCTGAAGAAGAAGAAGGGACATAATGAGAATAAGAAGGGGAAGTATATAGGAGGTGTCGCTACTAATTTTGAGTTATATGAACTCTCAAGAAGATTGGAGAATGGAGATTTTTCTCCCCTATCTCATTTCTCCAAGGGTGCCATTGACAAGACTACATGGTACATGGATAGTGGTGCATCGAAGCATATGACAAGTTCGAGTGAGGTGTTTGAGACTCTAACTGAATGAGACTCAAAGTTGCATATGATAGTTTGTGAAAAGAGTTAGAAAGAGATAAAAGGATAAGGTTTCATGCCATTTAGGATGGTGTCAAGTTAGTTGATGCGAGTTCAGGATGTATTGTTTATACCATAGCTTAGATACAATGTGTTTCTTGTCTCAAAGATGGAGAAAATGGGTTTTGGCATGATTTTCTAGGGTGGGAAAGTGAAGCTCAGACCTAAAGGCTCCAACTCTGTTGGAGTGGTTATCCGACTTAGCGAGCATGGTCTATATCAGCTAATGAGTAAGCCTATAGATCATGAGAAGAAGCAGGTGCCGGTTCTTGAGTCTTAGAGGGAGCCAAGTTCTAGCAGGAGTATGCAGTTTCAGAGGGAGAATGTGCAACCCAAGAATAATGCGTGTTGGTGGGAAGTAAGGGGGCTTCTGCAGCTACCTAGAAGGAACCATGGGATGGCTTGAAAGGATTTCAAGAGAAGAAGAATCATGAAGCTTCTCATGGCAGAGGCACTATAGAGACGAGCATAATTCATTCCACTACAAGGAAAAGACCTTCTAGCAAAGGTTTTTGCAGAAGCCCCTATAAAAATAGCCCAAAAATCCATTTGTAGCAAAGGTCACTAGTGGAGGTGGGTGGGAAAATGTTTTAGTGGTTGTTTTATGGATAGTTCATCTATAATATACAAATACACCAGTGCTTTACTATTCATACAATAATCGACACCTCATAGAACATGGTGCACCATGGAAAATTTAAATTTATAAAATGAAAAAAACATGATGCACTAAATAACACAATGCACTGGTGCTTGAATAATCAATAACACCATAAAAATGTTACTTTTAAAAATTGTCAATGCTATATACGCCCACAACATCAGTGCCCTTCATGTAGTAAAATGCCCTGGTGCATACCAAGAAGGAGCACCATTATAGTTTTTAAAACTTAAAAAAATGTGGTGTTATTTTCCAACAATGCATTGGTGTGGTAAATGTACTAAAATGCCTCGGGGCGTCTTCTAAAGAGCATCGCTAAGTGATTTTTTTTTGTTTTTTGTTTTTTTTTTTAAGTGGTGCTATAGTCAAACAAAGCATTGGTGTTGTACCTATATTAGAAAGTCGCAGTGTGTCTTAACAAAAGCACCTCTATAGAATTTTTAATTAAGAAAACATGGTTCTCTTGGATATCTTTTGAATCGGTGCTATTATAGTAACACATTAGAGGAGGGTCAAATTAAAAAAAACAACCCTCCTAGCCGTAAATTTGATTTTTACCATCTATAGTGTTAGAGGGATCTCAAGCATTGGTTCCACTCTTGCCTCATGCAAGTTCGCTAACATCGGTGCTTCTCTTGCTCACCATCCTTCCATAACGTGTTCATTGCCTAACTTTCCAATTTTTTTCAAACTGTGGTAAAAGTTATTTTCTTCCATTACATGTCAACAATTCCTCCCTGATGACCAAATGTCTAGGTAATGTCTATGTTTCTCACTAATTTAATTTTTTAGCATATTATAATTTCAAATTAGCTTAAAATTTCCATTGTTTAAAAAAAAAAAATCCATCCATGGTGCGCTCAATATGTTCGGCTCACACTGATAGCGGTGCACCCTTTAAATTTACAGAGTGCACCACAATTCAATGCGTGAATGTAATCCACCACTATTATTGCGGTGTGTTTCGTAAATGAAAATGCATTGTGAAAGCTAAAAATTGTACATCAGTGCATTACGTCTGGTGTGTTTATATTTACCAGATGCACTGCAAAAATAATTTTTAAAAATATAACTATAGTTCGGCGCGTTCGATAATCTAAACATTTTGTACTTGTGTGAAAAGGTTATACATGTGCACCAGTGCATAAGTGTGTTTGACCACGATGAAAAAATAAATTTTGTGAACCAACAATGGTGCATCATACGTATGTGTGCACCGATGTCGGTGCGGTTGTGTTTGATAGTGCACCAGAGCTAGTGCATGATTGCGTTTTGGGTGCACCGATGATTTTTTTTTAATATAAAGTTATGTTTACATATTTATAAATGCATTTTTCATTTAATAAAAAAATTTGTATTTTTTGTATGAGGCTGATATATTTTATATGTCAATCATGTAGCAGAGACGTAAACAGAGGGAGCAACAACAGGAGCAGGAGAAAATGGTAGACCCATACAATATGGTCTGATAATGGGAGGCTAGAGAGAGGGAGAGGGATTTATACCCTCACCCTATTACTGCAGTGACTCGAGTGCTCTTAAGGAATGTAGGCCTCCTCAAGTTCTATGAGGAGGCTACATCCCTGAAGGCACACTCTGTCTTATTGACGCATCTGATCCATCAATAGAGTGCCCAGGAGTAGGGTTTCCGTGTAGGTCCTGGGGCGTGGTATAAGCCTTCTGAGGAGGACATATACTTCATCATTGTCATATCCAGGAGATGGGAGGATTTTCCCCAGTTCCTTGATGTTCCCCATGGGTTTGCAACTTAGACTCAACTTGCCTACACTCAAAAATATGTTGGGCCTCATGCAGTACGTCCAATAGATTTTTAGGTGCGTCGTGGACAACTACAAATTTCTTCTTTTGTTGCACAAGAGGTTAGGTTCCTCTCGATTAGTCATCACCATTTCATACTCTAGCAGTGATGGGAAATACATTAGTTTCCCTCTTTTGTATTATGTCGGTTCTTTGATTTAGGCACCACATTGTATCAGATGATTTTCCAGTTTATTGAGGAAATTTTATATGGCTTTAGATAGATGTCATGTGTTGAGACATGGGAGGGCAACCTTCCCTTTCACTTTAGATCTTTTTAGTTGGTTTCTAGAGACAAGGCCTACATTTGACTATTGCCCTCCTAGGCCGATCACTCAGGTCTGGATGCGCATGTGGGGGAAGATGATGCCCAAGAGGGGTCTGTCGGAGTATCCGACTAGGATTTCCGTTGAGGCACTGGCGCTATTGGCCAGTGAGGATGACTATGTATTTGGCGCGTTGGCATTTTTTTGACCGGGAATTGATTAGAGATAGTGTCCCAACATCCTCTTCACACACGACTAAGGCTCCATATGAAAGAGGTAATATTAGTGTTTCTTTAAATTAATATAGTTTCATTTTATTGTTTTAATTAATTAGACTAAAATTTATTGTTTTAATTAATTAAAATAAAATTTATTGTTGTAATTAATTAGAATAAAATTTATTTTAACACATTCTTTAACTTGTTTTATTAAACTATTTAATGAAATTGTCTAATTATTGTTGTGCACTATATATTTTGTAGATATCGGCACATTCGATGCGGACATGCATCCTTCCCCACTGGATGGAGGACATGAGGAGATGGGAAAGGCCCAAGAGGGTGAGGACATCCTCAAGGGGGCATGGGCATCCAGAGTTGTAGGGGTGGTCTATTATTTCAAATGGAATACTATGATAGATGTTGGGTGTGGAGCCTGATTATCTTCTGTATTCAAAGGTATCATTGCATTGGACCCCAGTTCGAAATGGGGCGGTAACACTGCCCGTAAAATATTTGCTGCATGGGGGGTCTAGTAGGGGGGAGGGGGAGTGGCTGCGACCTTTTGGGAGCCCCCCCTAGCAGGGGGTGTTGGGGGCAGCACCCCCGAAGCTAAGAATAGATGTAAAATTGCCTTGTAAAAGTATACTAATTTCTAGTCAATCTGGGCCATTCATTAAGCGGATATCTGACGGTAGAAGTTATGTATAATTTAGGGTTTTTTCCCTAGAAGGCAACCCCTCACTATATATGAGGGAATTGTATTGCGTCTATGTAGATCTGTATTCTGAGTGAGGAAGAAAGAAGACATTGAGAGAAAAGAGGGTGTTACAGCAGATCTGCTGTAGGTTGTATCTCTTCAGTTTCATGGATAATATAAAAGAAGGATTGGTTGTTTCTCTGTGGATGTAGCCCAAACTGGGTGAACCATGTATATCTGTGTCTCTTTTGTTTTATGCGTTTTCTTTGTTTATAGTTCTGCAATACTTTATGTGTTCCATTGCTCTGTAATATATAATTTTCTAACAACTGGTATTAGATTTGAAGGTCTATTTGGTTGATAAACTTGTAGGAGATAAGGGTTCCTGGTTCGAGTGGGAGCAATGGCGGAAGATGGTAAGTTTAGGGTCAAAAAATTCAACGGCCAAAACTACCAGCTGTGGAAGATGCAGATCGAAGATTATTTGTATCAGAGAGATCTGTACCTACCATTGAGTGGAAAGACAAAGAAGCCAACGAGTATGGCAAACACAGAATGGGATATTCTTGACAGAAAGGCACTTGGAACAATACGGCTATGCCTAGCGGCATCGGTAGCATTTAATATTTCAAAGGAAACGACAATAGAGGGTTTAATGTCGACATTGGCCAAACTATATGAAAAACCCCTCGGCCTCGAATAAGGTATTTCTTATGAAGCGTTTATTTAATATGAAGATGTCAGAAGGTGGATTTGTTGCTGATCATTTAAATGATTTTAATACAGTTACAAGTCAGTTAAGTTTTGTAGGGGTAACTTTTGATGATGAAGTTAGGGCTCTGTTATTTCTCAGCTCATTGCTAGAAAGTTGGAAAGGTTTAGTTATGGCCATTAGTAACTCTGTCTTTGGATCTAGTACTTTAAAGTCTGATGATGTTGTCGGTGCAATCCTTAGCGAGGAATTGCGATGGAAAAGCTCCGGTGAGACATCAGGTAATGCTTTGACTGCAGAGACTAGGAGAAGAAAAATGGAAAGAGGAAAGAGCTTTGGATATCGCGGCAAGTCAAGAAAAGGAAGATCCAAGTCCAGATCAGGGATAATGTGTTGGAAATGTGGGAAGAAAGGACACTTGAAGAAAGTCTGCAAGTCTCGGAAGGGAAAAGAAGGAGATGAGCAACAAGAAACTAATGATGAAGCGAATGTAACAAGTGATCTGTTGCAAGATGCTTTGATTCTTTCACTAGAAAATATTATTGATGCTTGGGTGGTAGATTCAGGGGCCTCATTCCATGCCACACCTGATAAGAAACATTTTCATGATTATGTTCAAGGAGATTTTGGACAGGTTCGATTGGGTGATGATAAACACTGTAAAATCGTTGGAATGGGTACAGTTTTCATAAAAAAACAGAATGGAAATCAATGGATATTAAAGGAGGTAAGGCATGTTCCAAATCTAAAGAAAAATCTAATTTCAACAGGGTAGTTGGGAGGTGAAGGTTGTGTAACTACTTTCACAGATAAAACCTGGAAGTTCATTAAAGGATCCCTAGTAATAGAAAAAGGAGAAAAGGTTGGTACATTGTACTTATGCAATGGTATTTCTAATTCTGTTAATGCTTTAACCTCTACAGGAGAAGAGACGTCACTGTGGCATCATAGGCTCGGGCACATGAGTGAGAAGGGGATGCAGATTATTCACTCAAGAAATCTATTGCCACGTTTGAAGCCTGTTGATTTAAAATTATGTGAGAATTGTGTTTAGGAAAACAGAATAAAGTCAGATTCCTTTGAGTTGGGAAAGAAAAGAAGAGCGAAAAATTAGAGCTTGTGCATATAGATGTATGGGGACCTGCTTAGGTATCATCTCTTGGTGGCTCTTGTTATTATGTTACTTCTATTAACGATGCAAACAAAAAAACCTAGATTTATTGTATTCGAAATAAATATGATGTATTTGATACTTTCAAGAAATGGAAAGCTTTGGTTGAAAATGAGACAGGAAAAAGGTTGAAGTGTCTGATCAGACAATGGAGTTGAATATTGCAGCAAAGAGTTTGATAGGTACTATTCAGAAAATGGAATTCGTAGAGAGAGGACAGTTCCAGGAACACCATAAGAAAATTATGTGTCAAAAATGATGAACAAGACAATCATGGAGCGTGCAAGGTGCATGAGATTGCATGCAGGTTTGCCTTTACAATTTTGGGCAGATGTTGTAGATACTGTTGTTTATCTAATAAACAAAGGGCCTTCAAGTTCCTTGGATGGTGGTATTCCAGAGGAGGCATGGATAGGTAAAAAGGTAAGCTACTATTTTTTAAAGAATTTTGATTGTGAAGCCTTTGTCCACATTAACCAAAAAAATAGAACAAAGCTTGAGGCAAAATAAAAGAAATGTACCTTTATTTGATATGGTGTTAATGATTTTGGTTATCGCTTTTATGATTATGAAAAACATAAAATCATTAGGAGCAGAGATGTCATATTCAATGAAAAGGTTTTGTATAAGGATCAGTTGTAGGAAAAGAAATAGGAAAAATAAAACAGAGAATACACAGTGCTTGATGATATCATAGGAAAAGTGATGGTGCCTGAAAATCACAATGATCAACAGCTAGAACAACAAGCACCTCAAACACTTGAAAGTGGTGTTAGAAGATCTACCAGGATAAGTAGACCCCCTGAACAATACTCTCCTTCATTATATTATGTATTTTTGACTGATTATGGTGAACCAGAATGTTATGAAGAAGCAGTGTAGGTAGAAACCCAAAAGAAGTGGGAGAAAGCCATGAAAGAAGAGATGGACTCCTTAGCACATAAACAGACTTGGACTTAGTCAGGTTGCCTACAAGTAAAACAACATTGCAGAATAAATGGGTTTACAAGTTGAAGGAAGAACATAGAGGTAGAAAAAGGTATAAAGTTAGACTTGTGGTGAAAGGGTTTGCACAGAAAAAGGGTATAGATTTTGATGAGATATTTTCTCCTGTTGTGAAAATGACTTCAATCAAAATTATTATAAGTCTAGTACTAGCTGAAGATTTGAATCTTGAGCAGTTAGATGTAAAGACAACCTTTCTCCATGGAGATTTGGAGGAAGAGATATATATGCAGCAACCACAAGGATATGAGGTAAAAGGGAACGAGAAACTAGTGTACACGTTGAAGAAGAGCTTGTATGGCTTAAAATAGGCTCCAAGGCAGTGGTATCTACAATTTGATAAGTTTATTTATGAACAAGGTTACACTAGATGTCACTATAATCATTGTGTTTATCTCAAAAGGCAAAATGATGGCAGCTATATTATATTGTTATTGTATGTAGATGACACGCTTGTTGCAAGTTCTAACATGCAGGAAATAAATGTGCTCAAAAGGAAATTGGAAAACTCATTTGCAATGAAGGATTTGGGTGCTACAAAACAAATCCTTGGTATGAGAATAACTAGAGACTCGAAGAATCACAAATTAACATTGTCTCAAAGTGAGTACATAAAAAAGGTGTTGAAAAGGTTTAATATGCAGAATGCAAAACTAGTCAGTATACCTTTGGCTAGCCTTTTCAAATTAAGTAAGGAGGAGTGTCCCAGGGCTCAGGAAGAAATGGCTCATATGTCTAAAGTTCCATATGCATCAGCAGTTGGAAGCTTAATGTATGCAATGGTATGCAAAAGGCCTGATATTGCACATGTAGTGGGAGTTGTAAGCAGGTACCTGAACAATCCAGGAAAAGAACATTAGATGGCGGTGAAGTGGATTCTCAGGTATTTGAGAGGTACCACAAATCAAGCATTATGCTTTGGTGGTTCAAACATTTCTCTACAGGGATATGTTGATGTAGATATGGCATGTGACAGAGATAACAAGAGGAGCACAACAGGGTATGTATTTACTGTAGGTGGAACAACTGTTAGTTGGGTTTCAAAAATCCAAAGTGTTGTTGCACTCTCAACAACAGAAGCAAAGTATGTTGCTACTACAGAGGCTACTAAAGAAATGATTTGGTTACAAAGGTTTCTGGATGAATTGGGGAAAAAGCTGGAGTTGGGCAGGTTATACAGTGACAGTCAGAGTGCCATACATATTACAAATAACTCTGCATTTCATTCCAAGACTAAACATATACAGCTCAAGTACCATTTCATACGGTTAGCATTGAAAGATGGATAGTTGAAGCTGGAAAAGATACACACTAGCTAGAATCCTGCAGATATGTTAACAAAAGTTGTAGCCAGGGAGAAACTGAGAATCTGCTTAGCTTTAATTGGACTTCAAGTATGATGAAGAAGATGAGAAACAACCAAGTCCAAAGTGAAGTTATTTCCTAACAATTGAAGCAGCGATGGAGTTGCTATAATCAGTATCCAAGTGGGAGATTGTTGGGTGTGGAGCCTGATTATCTTTTGTATTCAAACGTTTCAGCCAGATGTATA
>APFE030151832.1:0-11836 GCA_000404065.3 Pinus taeda
CACCCTAATGGTGTACCTTTTGCATAATGGGTCAGTGAGTAAATGGTAACAACGACTTAAGCCATTAGGTGTAGGCACTTTCCAGCCAGGGAGTCTCCTAGTTGTGACTATTTGACTAGAAACCGATCGATCTATCCATGAGCAGGTTGAAGAGCGCTCCAATAGGCCTTGGAGGACCAAACCCACATATGTGGCAAAATACGGGGATGACAGTAGGCTCCTCTCATATATGTTTTCCACCCTTGTGAGGTCTCCTTGGTGCATGTATTTCTGTAGGAGAGTCACTGTGTGTCTCTTCATCTCGATCATATGAAGCACCAGACTCCATGTTTGCTAATGTGTGAGTTTTCTTGATGAGTATGAAGATTTTTATGGTGTTTTTAGTTTTCAACCACCAAGGGTAAGAATATATGAGGAACTATGGAGGGAGAGGGTATGAGGGGTTTTAGGACTATTATGACAAGTTGTTTGGGAAATAGGGGGCTGGGGAATAATATGTAAGCTTGCGGACAACAATTAGGGTTTGGGGATTTTGTAGTTAGGATTTGGGAAAATTGGAATTGGGGATAGGGGTGAATGATTTTTTAGGAATATGGGAGTGTTAGAGAATGAGAAGATGAACTGGAAAATAAATGTAGGAGTCAAAAAGTGAGGGAGTGGTGGAGTGAACTTGGCAGCAAAATCACAAATGCAAACCCTAGGAAATTGTTTTTTTGAGAAATTGCAAAGAGGTAGGGTTTTTGTTTTTCACACTAAACCACCATAAACTTTAACAAGAACTCTTTCACTAGCAAGCAAAGAGTTATAGACTTACTTGCACACCATTGGATTGAGCAAATTTGGGAATTTGAGGGCATTTGTGATGAAATCAGGCTTGGTAGCCCTATGCGTCGCAACACAAACCCAACGCGCTGCGCCTCCTGTATGTGCCGTGCCAGTATATTTTTAACACTATTGAGGGCAGCCCAATGCACTGCGCCTCTCAGCTAATGCACCGCGCCCACAAACTTACATAGTTTTACTCCAAGCTTGCTTCCTTTGCTCAACATAACCTTCTTTTTCTCAATATTCCTTCTTTGAATACAAATGAGCTTTTTGAATTATGAAAATTGATTTATATATAAGAGCTTTTTTATTTTTGATTCATAAAACCCACTTTAATATTGTTTGCATTGTAACTTACTTTTTCAACTCTGTTTTCGGACAATTTACTTTATTTGTGCCTTTGATGAACTGAATGACTTGATTTTTTTTTTGTCTTACAGGGGATGGAGCATCTGAAGCTTGGGAAGGTGACCAGGGTTTCCACTAAAGTGATTTACATATAAGAGAGCTGAAATGACATGAATTTATACAATAAAAATCTAAAATACTCTGTTTTTCCTCAAAATAGGATTTTGAGGAAAAATACATTTCTGAGCAAGTGATTATGAAATTTATTGATACTATAACTTTATTAAACCTCCTCATGCACCTGTTGACTATTATTGGACACTTTGAAGACCTTTTGATGAAACCCTAGACCTAATGAAACTGAAACCCTAGAAATGACTCTTGCAAATTTTTAAACAAAAAGTGACCGCAGATGATCTTGAGGAATGGAAATGGGCCAGCAGGTAAAGGAAATGAGGGAAAATATACAACAAGCCACTACCATCAGATGATCCATGCTCCTAACGAAATGTAGCTAACCGAGCAAGACAACTAATATGCAATGCAACAAGAGAATTTGATCTCTAACGGAGGGATGAAGATACCTGTCACACAGTATTTTGTCATCGTCCCTATTACCCCTTCTCCCATACATTGGAGGACCTATTCTAGGACCTTTGAGAAGTGACATAACCTGGAAACACCAGCATTGTATCCCCTTGAGTATGTACTCCATATGCCCTGAAGACACCTTCTGAAAAATACCCATAAAAATAGCTCTTTTTCCATTGGCGTTGTTCCACAGTGTATCACTCGCGCCAATGGGGGAAATCCTCCAAAAAGGGCATGCCATCTGGCGCTCTGTGTCAGAGTCACACTAGCACCAACCTATTTGGGTAAATTTTTTAGCAAACAACTTCCGAAGGTTCTTCCTAACCTATTCATGAACTGATTCCAGTTTGAGTTAGTTCAGTTGGGCTTCGAATCTCCATAGAAGGGAAGTAGTTCTCCACCTCTCATGGAAGCTTCCTAATGATAAGGAAAATCCCATGAATCTTTTGGATGATCCTATCTCCTTCTCCTCTCTCTATATAAGCTTGTCCCTTTGCCTTTGACAAGCGAGTTAGTAATTCTACTTTGCAAGCTCCAAATTCTAAGTCCTAAAGTCTGAGAATTGCTAAGCTCATGTTACAAGAGGCCTTGTTCATCCCTATGAGGCTATATATTTAAGGAAGAGATCCATGTCCAAGTAATCAAGGAGAGGGAGGCTTGTTCCCCATCCCCTACAAGCTTTGCAAGGCATGTGTTGCTGATCACCCAGCCAAAGGAGGATTTGACGTCAAAACTTGGTTGTATTGTCTTTTGTTTATCAATAATAATAGACGACTATCATTATGGTTCCACTCATGTGTCTTTATTATGATGTTTGAGTTGTATCCTTTCTAGCTGATACATAGTTGTATTTCTTGGATTTTATGCTTGTATTTGTCTTATTCTTTGCATGTGCAGGTGTCTGTTCATGAGGATCGTGAGGATTGTGACCAGCTGAAGCGAAAGAATGGAAGCAACGACTCTTCTACGAATACTAGCGTTGGATTCGAGGTAGGCTCTCATCATTGGCCTTTACTTTGCAATTAGGAACCTGCGTGTTAGCGTTGTTTGATTGTTGTTAGACCCCATTTAGGCTAGTGGGATCACCTCTGTCTGTAGAGGGGATTTACCTATACAACAATTTGGCGACTCTGCTGGGGAGTTGGCTTTTGCCTTGTTTGTTTATCTTGTCTTGTTGCTTGATTTGTAAACTTTAGATGGAGCCTGAAGTCTGGCCAAATAGCCTTCAAAACGCTATTGCTTTGCATTAGCGAAGTAGATCAACGCTACTTCAGTCCATCTTTGGTTTGGTTTGCGAACTGAACGACTTGGAACTTGCCTTGTTCCTTGATTGTTTCCTTGGTTTCTCCCGCTTGTTTAGCCTTCTGGGTTGAATGCCTGTGTTGCTTTTGCCTCTTGAGAGTACTTAGGTATTGCTGGTTTGGCCTTGGCTCTTTTGTTTTTATTTTTCCATAGCAAACTCGACTGGCGCTAGTTTATAGCATGACAGTCGCACCAGTTGGCGCATGTTGCACACTTACAACCCGCGCCAATCCCTGAAAGGCGCTTGTTGCAGCCTGACAGTCACGCCAGGCCTGTAAACTTTTGAAGTTTGCTTGGTTCTCAACTTTTTGAGCTTTGGTTTTGCTCTAAGTGCCTTTATTAGACTACCTGAGTGTGTTGGAGTGTGATTTGACTAGTTTCGATCACTACCCTTTGGGTGTTTTCTTTTTTCTACCGATTTCGCATTTCTAGCCCTAGGTCATCTAGTGGCCTTGTGAATCGAGCATTCCTAAGGTGTTTTGATTTTTTTGTGGTCCAGTCGACTCTTTTGTTTGCTCCCTTACACTTGTTTGGTAGTTGTGAATCATTTTGTTGGGTTATTTGGGTGATTTGCTTCGTCTTCACTTGAATTCCGCTTCGTCTCACTTTGAGCCCAGATCACACGGCTCAATGTTCTCTTTGGGATCATTTTGGTTCTTTAGGTGTTTGATTTGTGGATTTGAGGAACTGAACATGTGTGTATTGGATAGAATTTGTTGGTGTTATTTCTCAAAAGTTCTTTAGTGCATTTTGCCATTATTGAAAAGAAAATCTCTTTTTCTTTGAATTAGTTAATGAAAATTAGGACTTTTCGTTTCGATTAGTGATTTAGTGATCTTAAAGAAAAGTTTATTGATTTTCATTAGCTGCATTAGAGAAACTCTTTGTTGTTTGTGATCGTTTCGTTTGCATGAAATCTCTTTAACTCTCTTGTAATTACCATTCATCGAATGGAATGACATGTTTTGGCATATAGATTACATTTAGGGAATTTTGAGAGATTACATATGGTAGGACCTGAAAAACGAAACCTAACACAAGATCAACTTTAAAATAAACCGAATGAATTTAAACAACGCATTGGAACATAATGCTCACATTCTAGAGGTCTAGGCTAGAGACGTGCTCCGGCGTCGTTAAACCTAGTCACTTTTGTTTCCACTCAAGGTTGGGTGATTCCTCCTTTTGTGACTCAATTGTGGTATAGTACGGACTTGTGCTCCCATGTACCGTCGAGTATATGGGGAGACTCCACTAGGTTATCATCCTTAATCCACAGGAAGCCGTGTCTACTGCCTTACAGCCCATAACGCACTAAACACAACATTTGGGAAGATTGACTTCCGTATGGAAATTCCTTGGTTATCATATGATTGCTAAGGTGTATATGCAGTTTTACGGATTGTCTGGTAAACCCCTTGCCTAGTTCTCCAGAGTAGTCACTTTTTGATCCTTTTCGGACTCCCTAAAAGAAAAGGCTCATTTGAGCACTTGTCACTTCAGGCTCGTTAAACATTCGAAGGCGACTAGAGTCATCTTTTGGTCCTTTTCTCAACTCTCTAAAGATGAAAAGGTCAAGTTATGTCCTTGTGTCTAAAAATTAAATTACCCGCGATCACACGCCTGTTAGATTCTATTTGTTGGCCATTTGATTGTGTGTCTTGGCTCTTTTCAGCCCCGTGTATGATTTTCATTTTTGATGGCAACCTTTCCACAGTTCACCAACCTAGGAATCCCCTCTGAAGGGAATCCTGGTCATTTCCCTCCTTTTCGGAATGTTGGTGCTCCTTACATCGCAACGTTGTCCCTTCCTGGGTTAACTGTTGGGTTTCTTGTTTGGTTGCTCTCGACCTCCGTGGTCCCTAGTGTCTCAAGTACTAGTCAATCAGTTCCTCCACCTGAACAACATCATGTTGATTCCAAGGTGGATCTGTCCCCTTCTTCGCCTATTTCTACGTCCTCATCTTCTACTTCACCTGGTGAAAGTCTAGATTCAAGTAACCAGGTGGCTAAGAAGAAGAAGAAGAAGACGAAGAAGAAGAAGTCGCCCAAGCGAGAGGCTAAAAGTGCACCTACTCCTCCGAGTACACCTGAGGTTGAAACTCCTTCTGCTCCTCCACGGAAGGTTAAGTTTCCTTGTAGATTGTGCAAGGGAGACCATCTTCTCTGGGATTGTCCTGGCCTTCCTAAGGTCTTAGAAGTATGGTCTCGCAATCCTGCCTACCCCTCATCACCCTTTGGAGCCCATGGTGATGCTACCCTATCAACTGGAAATGGTAAGAAGAATGAGAAGATTCGATTCCCCTGTAGACTATGTGAAGGAAACCATCTCCTTCACCTTTTTCTGCTCATGGATAAAGCTTCCGCTGTTTTGGAAAGTCTCTCAGCTTCTTTACCCCAACTTCCCATTGGTTATCAGAGGCTCTCCTCAGATCCTCTCCCTGTCGACAAAGAGATTGACTTAGATCCTTCTCTTGTCCATCCTCCTCTTCCTGAACCTGGCTATGCTAAGCCTATTCCAGACCAACCATTGGTCAGAAAGAGTGTCAACTCGGGTTCACCACCCATCGATCACTCTGTTTCAGAGGAGCGTCATGGTCATGTTCTTCTCGTCTCGTCAGATTCTCTTAAGACTGAAAACGACTCTCCTATCCCAGCTAATCCCGAGAGTCCTTCTTCGGTACATTTAGAGCAGGGGGGCAATCATATGATTCCCCCACCAAGTAATTCAGTCGTTTCCTTTGACTAGAGTCACCTGACTGCTTTCCACCTTCCATCCCATGTGCCTTTCTAGATTACAATACATGCCTATGATAAGGTAGTACCTGGCACTGTCTTGGATGAGGGTGCATCTGTCAGTCTTATGCCTTCCACTACTTAGCAAGCTTTGGGCTCCGCGTAGCTTGTGCTGGTCGCACAGAATCTGTTAGTGTTTGACAGAGGAACTAGTCAACTGTTGGGAATCCTCCCACAGTTCCCTATTACTTTTGGAGGAAAAACTGTCTATATAGACGTATTGGTTACCCAAGGTGCTTTAGATTGCAGTCTTCTCCTTGGTCATGGCTATGTTTATGCTATGGGGGCCCTTGTCTCTTCACTTTTCCGTGTGGTTCTCTTTCCACACGACGGAAGGATGGTGACTATAGATCAATTATCGTTCTTTAGTCCCCCGGTGCCTCCTACGCAGTTGTCATCCCCTCCTGGTTTTTATCCACCAGTTGTATCTGCCCCACCACAGGCGTTGGAGAGGTAAATACCCTCTACGGATAGAGGCGATCCCTACTAGCCTAGAAGGGGTCTAGAACCAATCAATCAATCCTATTATGCAAGCTCCTAATTGCAATTAAAAGGTAGGCAATGAAAACCTACTTGGATTCCAGCGCTATTGTTTGATGGAGAGATGCCACTCTCGCTTCTTTGCTCTGGTCGGTCACGATCCTCCACTATCCTCGTGGATGGACACCTGCACATGCAAAGAGAAAAACAAACACAAGCGTGCAATCTACTAAAAGAAATTATACATCAGTCAGAAAGGATGTAATTCACATTAATCATTACAAAGACAAATGAGAATGGAACCATAACAGTATTCATCTATTATTTATTAATCAATAACATAGAAAGGTACAACCAATGTTCTGACGTTGAGTCCTTCTCAAGAGGGTCCAACCGGCAAGTCTCATAAGCATTCACCCTTGGAGGTAGATCTCCCAAGACAAACAACTCTCTCTCTCACACAAGACAACAAGACTTCACAACCTTCCTTAAGCTCTCTAGAAATCCACACTTATCACACCAACTACCTATTAGGAGCAGCACTAAAAACACTATGAATTCCCCTCTGTCGAAAACTATTCCCCAAAACTAGCTGCTCATGGCAATGGTAGAGGTTTAAGTAGGAGAAGGAGTCTCCATGAAAGGTGGGAGGATGAGCTTATCTCCAAGGAAGGTGGCTCAAATGACGAAACAAACATGCCAGAGAAGGGAGGGCGACATTTACAAGGCCAACAACCAGGTCTGGAGTCATCTGGAAGGCCGTCTGTTAGAACAAACTCGCCCAAACTGGATCAACGCAGGTCCATAACTGCACTGGTGCGCTGACATCACAGCTGAATAACAAAGAAGTTCATGTCAGCGCGATAAGATATGAATAACAGACGCGCTGGCTCATCAAATTCGACCAGCGCAGGAAACAGGTGTACTTCCGCGTTGGCAGTGCGTTTGGTCTGTTATGGAGCACCCATCAGCGCGGTTATTTTGACAAAAGTTGCACTGATGAAATAAACTTTGGCAGAGAGGGTCATTTGGCCAATTCAGAGTGCATGAGCATGATGAATTTGATTTCATGACACAGTAGGGAGACTGACAGGGAGACAGTGACAAATTACTGTGTAACAGATGCCCCCTAAAGCATGAAGCCCGAGAAAGTGGGAGGAGTGAAATGCTTTACAAAACGGTTGAACTGGAACACCACCAGGAAGAACTTGCATGTAGGTACAACTGATATCTCGATTATATGTAGTCTAGGCATGGGCGCAGCCATCCAAAAGACATACGAAGAAGGTCTATGGTATGTACGCAGCCACCCAGCTGAAGAGACCATGATGATAAAAAGGTGTGGTCGCAGCCATCCTAAAATACTCAGGTATGGGCGCAGCCATCCATCAAGGAGTCATGTAATAACAATCCACAAAATCGCAGCCTGGTTCACAACAGACTAGAACCAGGGTCTTGCGCTCCATCCAAACCCAAACGAAGTACAAGTCCAAGCATGTGAATACAAGAGCCGAAGTCGAACATGCTTGAACATCGTCTGATTACCAGCCAATGATGAAAGCTGTTAACAGATGCGAGAGGTGCCACCAATAATGACAATGGTCCTCAAGGTACTATAGGTACAATCCACGACGTGCGAATGAATGAGCAGATGTCGAACACCCGTAGAGTCATCCGATCAGAGGCCAATGATGAAAACCTCGCGTCAAACACGAAGAACTTGCCATTGAGGCATGCAGGCCCCAAGGTACTTGAAGGGAGTCTCTAGGTCACTTTTCTGGATAATGAGCTGAAGTCGACAGGAAGTGATCTTCGTTGAAGGTGGGCCATGATGTTCCCACATCATCGACATGAGACGGAAAGAGACAATACGTTTTGTGTGAGATATCGGAGGGAGGTTGAGTATTCTTGCAGAGGCCAACTTCTCTTGAACATATCGGCGGCACAACGACGGATTTGGGAGTATTTGAGGTCAAATGATCAGGGGTCATGATGACAAGACGATGAGCAGATGAATGGTCAAATAGGATAACCCAAACCCATGAAGGCAAATGTGAGACGAGATGAGATGTCCCCACCCAGACACGAATGCAAACAGTGCCATGTTCAAGAGCGACATACTGCCGATGACGACGATTAATGATTCCTTTATTTCCCCCACCATTTCTGGCGAGTACCCCGGTTATTTTTGGATGACAAGCTTGACGGGGATAGCATATTCTTGAAGGGCCTCATTTCAATAGAATCCGATGTCATTAAGTTTTAACGAGTCTGACAAAGGAAGAACTCGACGTATTTTCCTGTTTAGAGAGTCTGAAAAGACAGCGGAAAAGAAAACTCCAGGGGGGTCCTTTTTCATAAAGTTGTGCCTCTCGAGCCCAAAAAGTATAAAACAATACTCGAAAGAACCGCTCGACCAGAATGATCAAGGAGTAATTTTCATAAATAGTGACTTCGACCCAAAAAAGTAAAAAAACAGTCAGAAGCATGTCGTTTTAGAGCCAATAACGAGTGCGAAATGACAAACACCCAGCGATCTTTGTTGATTTAAACGGTCGAAAAAGAGCTTTAAAAGCGACCGCCTCTCATTCACATTTAACGAGTCGAGACGAATAACTCGACAATATTTTCATCTTTAAACGGTCAGAAAAGAGCTGAAAGAAGACCTCCATTTTTATTCTCTTTAACGAGTTAAAAAGGAAAAAACACTCGGCAATATTTTCATATTTTACGAGTCAGAAAAGAGCTTAAAGGTGACCCGTCTGTGGGTTCATTTTTACACAAGCTTGAACCATGGAGAACTCTTCTTGGTTTCAGTTTCATGTTTACACAAGCTTGAAACGAAAAACTATGCTTGTTATAAGTTTGCATGCCTCCAGCATAATGACGCAAAACGAGGTACATGCCCCCCAAGCTTCATTGCATTCAACAAAGTGGATGGAATGAAGGTTCACTTTCGAGATCTTGGAAAGACTCGACTTGTATTTTATGAGATCTTAATCAAAAGACTCGACTTGGAAAGGGAGTTATTCCATTTTTTAACGAGGTTGACATAATAAAAGAACCATCCTCATAACCCTTGTTTCATTTTTTAACGAGCTTGACACAAGATCAGGAACTATGCTCAGATACAAGCCGTTTCATTATTTTAACGAGGTTGATACATTAGAAAAACTATCCTTGAGACTCCTTGTTTCATTTTTTAGGGAGCTTGACATAGGAAAGTGAACTATGCTCCGACCAGACCTAATTTCATTTTTTAGGGAGCTTGACATAGGAAAGTGAACTATGCTCTGACTGAACTTCATCATAATGAACAGGAAGTCGGGGCTTCCACGAGTGGCGCTCCCGGTGGGAGGTCAATGTCTCGGAAGTCAGGACGCAATGCCCCCAGGACACTATGCATGACGGCGGCATTGCTGGATATAGGCACGAGAGAGGTGGCCACGAAGTTGATCTGGGGTGAGACAGATGCAACTGGTGGATGAGAACCAAGAGGGAAGGACAATTGTGTCAGAGGGGCTTGTGGATGAACGAACGATAATTGATCCATTGTCACTATTCTTCCATCGTGTGGAAAGCAAACCACACGGAAAAGTGAAGAAACAAGGGCTCCCATGGCATACACATAGTCACGACCAAGGAGAAGACTAAAGTCTAAATATCCTTGGGTAACTGAGACGTCTATATAGACAATCTTGCCTCCCAAAGTGATACGGGACTTTGCAAGGATCCTAATGGCTTGGACTCGTTCCTCCGTCAAAAGCGGTGAGATTCAGCTGGTTCAGACATACAAGCGATGGGAACCCCAAAGCTTGCTAAAGTGTAACGGGGCATAAGACAACCCGAGCTCCTTCATCTAACCACTGCCAGCAGCGCCATATGAAGAGCATAGGTGTGGACCCCAGAAGAAAGCACAGGGATGAAGGGAGGGTAGTCAAAACGACTCCAATCGAAGGAAACGACCGAAAGCTACTTGTGGGGAAACCATATGGTTGCCCCCTGCTCGGAAGGAACCGAATCGGAATTCTCCGGAGAGGCTGGGATGGGAAAACCATTATCAAGCTCAGGAGAATTTGATGAGATGAGAAGAACATGGGAATTTTTCTCTTCTGAAATAGAGTGGTCGACAGGAGGTGAACTCTAGTCGACGCTCTTTCCGACCAATGGTTGGTCTGGAACAGGCTGGGCACAGTCAGGTTCGGGAAGAGGGGCCTGTACAAGATAAGAATGTGAACCAATCTCATTGTCTGGAGGCGAATGATTTGCAACTGCAGAAAGACGTTGATATCCAACGGGGAGTTGGGGCGAGGGAGCTGGGAGACTTTCCAAAATAGTGGAGGCTTTATCCATGAGTGGACAAAGGTGAAGGGGATGATTGCCTTCACAAAGTCTGTAGGGGATTCGAATCTTCCCTTTTCCCTTTCCATTCCCAACTGATGAGGTAGCATCGCCATGAGCCTCAGAGGACGATGAGGGGTGGGCCAGATTGCGAGACCATATTTCTAGTACCCTGGGAATGGCAAGACAATCACGAAGAAGATGGTCCTCCTTGCATAATCGACAAGGAAACTTAACCTTCCGCGGAGGAGTGGAAGGGGGCCCGACTTCAGGTGTACTCGAGGGAGTAACAGTTATACTTGTAGCCTCTCCCTTAGGAGACTTCTTCTTCTTGGTCTTCTTCTTCTTCTTCTTAGCCACCTGGTTACTCGAAACGAGGTCTTCACCAGGCGAAGTAGAAGATGAGGACGTGGAAGTAGGCATCGAAGGGGAGAGATCCACCTTAGGATCAACATGATGTTGTTCAGGTGGAGGGACTGATGGACTAACAGCCGACACAGTAGAGACCAAAGAGGTTGAAAACAAACAAACAGGCAACCCGACAGTTAACCCTGGAAGAGATAACATTGCCATATAAGGAGCACCAACATTCCTGAGAGGAGGGAAATGACCAGGATTCCCGTCAGGAGGGGAACTTGGGTTGGTGAAACCTGGAAAAGTTGCCATGGAAAACAAAAAGAAACCTATTCAAGCTAGCACAAGATTTAACCAGGTGATGTCAACATAGCCGAATAAATTTTTAGGACACAGGAACCAAACTTGACCTTTTCATGTTTCAAGAGTCGAGAAAAGGACGAAAAGATGACTCTAGTCTCCTTCGAATGTTTAATGAGCACGAAGTGATAAGACGCTCACTGGCACCTTTTCTTTTAAGGAGTCCAAAAAGGATCAAAAGTGACTGCTCTGGAGATTCTAGGCAAAAGGTTTACCAAGCAATCCGTAAAACTGCTTATACACCTTGGAAATCGTATGAGAACCAAGGACTTTCCGTACTGCAGTCAATCTTCCCGAATGTTGTGTTCGGTGCGTTACGGCTTACAAGGCAGCAGACTCGGCTTCCTATGGATCAAGGATGATAACCTAGTGGAGTCTCCCCATATACTCGACGGTACGTGGGAGCACAAGTCCGTACTAGACCACAGTTGAGTCACAA
>APFE030151835.1:0-48042 GCA_000404065.3 Pinus taeda
CCACTCTTGAACACGACACTTATTCGTTCACCTGGGTTGGGAAATCCTTTACCTCACAGTTGACCAAGATCACTTGATGTCTTTAGCCGGGTTATGGGAGTCGACTTTGAGTCATTTATCACCAAACCATCTGTGGTGTCGTTATGTGTTCAAGAGGTCTGAAACAAAACATTCAACCGCAAAACACCTATCATTCATCATGTCATCATTGAGTCAGTCCTTGCAGCAACATTTCTTCAACTTGAACTATGGTTTCGTGTTGTCGGCTTGCCTGCGACGGGTCGCTTTCTATCGACATCAGCACATTATCTAGAGAGTTGACTTAGAAATCGTCAGTACCTTGGAGTCTGCATGCATCAATGGCAGGTTTCTCGCCTTCGACGTCAGTTTCATCATTGACTTGCGATCAAAGGATTCCATGAGATGTTCGACATCGACTCATTCATTCACATCTCATGGATTGTGCTGGGTACTTTGAGAACCATTGACATTACTGGTGGTCTCTCTCACGCTTGTTAACAGTTTACATCATTGACTGGTAATCAAGCGGTTTCTGCCATGTTCGACATCGACTCATTTATTCGCATGGCTAGAATCGTACCGATTCGAGAAGTAGAGATGAGACCCTGGATCTAGTTTCCACCATCCAGGCTGCGAGGAGTTTTGTATTCATTATGTTGTAGACCAATTATAAACAGATGGCTGCGTCCATACTGTGTCTACACGAGTCTATGATTATGATGTATTATGAAATCATTCCTGTATCAGAATAGTTAGTCTGTTAGTTAAAGTTTGATCTGAGTATGGGAATGCCTACCTCAGCGATGATATAATCTTATACATGTATTTTGTGTTGAAAATTGCAGGTTCTAACCAGGCTCTCCACGAGATAATCCTTGAAATGATAAAGTACTTCTTCACCCTTCCTAGATGATATAAAACCCTTATCTATTACAGGCTTCGCATTTTAGGGGGCAATCTGTTACACTGAAATTTGTCACCATGACTATCTGCAGTTAATATGGCTCCATCAATAGTCATACTATCCTCTTTGGCAAGCCTCATACCTCTGCTCTCCATGTCAAACTTCAAGAAAGAGAGAAAGTCATTAAAAAACATGTTTATCTCTAGGTACGCAGGTTCTCTCTACCATACCTGCGTGTACGCACCCCAAGCTCATTATACCTGCGTACTTGTACGCTCTGTAAGTCAAGGGATGGGTGCGTACCCTGTAAAGGTCAAAAGGCGCGAGTTTCATCTTAAAAAAGTTACTTGTGGTCACTTCTAGAGCATTCTAGAAGAGTGTTTGACGTGTAGCCTCCAGATGGTTCATGCATCCCTATGAAAGAGGAACTTATCCCATCAAGAGAGGAGCTACCCCATCCAAAAGAGGGAGTATCCCATTGATGGTGCAACTGAATAACTTCCTCTAGAACACTATAAATACAGGCATTGGGCCAGAGGAGGGGAGGTTGAAAGCTGAATATTCCAAAGGGTAGATGCTGCTGGAATTAGGACTTCCTTGTAGAAGCTTGTGAGGAGAGATTCCCATCCTTTCTTGTTTCAATTGGAAGTGGGTGAGCTTATCAAAGTAAAGGAAAACTCTTGCTGGACCCTGGGAGGAACTTGCACAACACCAAGGCTCAGGTTGTAATGGTTTCTTTTGTTTCCTATTTAATACAAATAAGTCCATTCTTCTCAACAATTTGTTATTAATGAGTTGTTTCATATACTCCTTGGTCTGTATGTTGAATATGTTTTATTTTATGAGATATTCAGGTGCTATGTAATCGTTTGATTGTGAGTGAAGCAGGTTTCGAAGTGAAGGAGGAGCTCATCCGGATCGACGAGGCTAGACTACTACAACAGCGTTGGACTACAGGTAGGATCTAAACACTTGATTTCCTGTATGGTAAATGCATGTTTAGAGAAGGATTGCTCTTAATTGTCTTGTTTGTCACTAGAAAGTCTTAGGCTTCTAGGGAGGTTGGTTTTGTCCACAAGATTAACTCTTTCTGCATGACACAAACTCAAGCATAGTTTTTCGTTTCAAGCTTGTGTAAACATGAAACTGAATTCAAGATGAGTTCCCCATGGTTCAAGCTGGTGAAAAAATGAACCCATGCCCAATTTAGATCTCGTGATTGCCATTTTATCAGCCTATTTCACTAGCCTTGGTTGTTCAATTCCATCGCCACCATCTCTTTGGCCAATCATATGCTTTTACTTGGTTGTTTTCCCTGTGCTTGATGGACATCACCAATGAGTGCTTTTGTTAGCCATCCTCTTGATGATTACATGCTTTGAGTAGTTCCATTATAGCCAGAACCAATTGCTACCCTTTATACCACTTGTTCCTCTAGGATGAGTCACCTTTAACCTCTTTTCTGACTCGTAAAAACTAAAAGATTTCTGAGTATTTTTCTCTTTCTGACTCGTTAAAATAAATAAAAACAGGGAGTCTACTTTAAGCTCCTTTTAGATTCTCAAAACACAAAAAGATTGCTAAGCTCTTGTCATTTTGACCTCGTAAATGAAACGTCGTTTACCCAATACACGTTTACCCTTTTCCGGACTGGGATAAACTATTTACGAAAAAGGTAATCCTTGGTTGACATGGCCAAGGGGTTCTCTCGAGTATTGTTTTCTACCTTTTCAAGCTTGAGAGACAACTTTACAAAAAGGGAGCTTTTCGAGTTTTCTTTTCCGTGTATTTTTCAAACTCTCTAAACATGAAAAAGATACTGAGTTTTTCCTTTGTTAGACTTGTTAAAAAATTAAACAACATAGGACTTTTCATTATGAAAAGACCGGGCTACTCCTTCCTAAGGCTCGTAAAACTTACTAGGATGGATCCATCTGAAGGAGGGACTTATATTACAAGCATATGCTATCCCAATCAAGCTTGTGTAAAAATAACTGGGGTACTCACTAGAAATGGCGGGGGGAAATTGGAAGTATTTGATTAGTTGTATTCTTCACTTGAGGTAGCATGTCGCTTTTGAACATTGACACTCATCTATTGTTCATGTTGGGTTTTCCAGACATGCTCCCCCTCTCACTTGCATCCCTGGGGTTTGGGTTATCCATTTTAAACTTCTCATATGATATCTACCATGTCACCTTGACCTATGATCCTATGATGTCAAATGCTGCCAAACTTCGGAGTCGTGTCATCCATATGCTCAAGAGAAGTCTTCCTACCTATACATTGTCTGATCATATGTCAACATCTTGGATTACGCTCATTCATTGTGTTTCTCATTTTGTGTCAATGATGAAGCATTCATTATGACCTTCCTTTGACAGATCACTTCCTATCAACTTCAACTCATTATCCAGGAAGTTGGTCTAGAGACTCCCTTCCAGTACCTTAGAGCTTTCATGCCCTAATGGAAAGTTCTTCACACTCGATGACAAGTTCACATCATTGGATTTCAATCGGGTGATTTCATGGGTGTTTGACTTCAGTTCATCATTCACATTTCAGGATTGTGCTATTGGTACTTTGAGCACCATCGTCATTATTGGTGGCTTCTCTCGCACTTTTTAACAGCTCACATCAATGACCAGTAATCAAGCGATTTTCTAACATGTTTGACTTCGACACATGTATTCACATGTTAGAATTTGTACTTTTATCAGGTCATGTTGGAGTGCAAGACCCTGGGCTTAGATTATTATAGTCCAGATTGCAAGGAAATGTGACATGATCATGTTGATATACATGTCTCTTTAATATGGATGCCTATGACCATACCATGAGTTTTATATGCGATCCTTATCATTATTGGATGTCTATGACCATACCTTGGGTTTGATATGATCCTATTTACTGGATGGCTAAGCCCATACCTTGTATCCATTCACATTATCTTTCTCTCGATGATTGTGTCCATACCATGTTTCATCTATCATTTATCAAAGTTTTTAGTGATGTATATGTATCTATGCTTGCTTGTAGGTTTTCAAATGGCAGTCTCCGATTCCACGCATCTTCTTGTAAAGCATTTCACCCATCACTCTAGTTCGGACTTCATGCTTTAGGGGGCATCTGTTACATAGAATTTTGTCACAGTTCCTATACTCCCCATTCCTCGATATTGGAGGACCTCTATAATGAACTCTATATGCTTTCCCATCATGAAGAGCATGCCTTTACATCCCTATTCATGAGTAGAATATTCCCTTCTTGCATCATTTCCCAAGAATCTTCCTTCAATCCCAGTTTTCAAGCCCAACGATAGTGATCATTTCCTTCCTTACGCTGATTTTTCAGAGTTTGAAACCAACCCTAGTGTTGTACAGTGCAAGTGAGCCCTTCCTCACTCACGTTGATCCTCTTTTGGAAAGTTTTTAAAAATGGAGTTGAAGCTTCCAACTCTAGAGGCTTCATGGAACGAAATTATGGTAAATGGTTGGGCTGGATAGAGTCGAGGAAGTTATTTTGGGCTCCTTTCCCTATAAAGATGGAACAAACCAAAGAGATAAGCCCTCTCCCATCATAAGAGGAACCATCTACCCTCCATCAAAACTATATAAAGTCCTCCTTTTCCAAGCTGAAATAGTATTTTTGGAGCTTGAATAACCAACACGATATCTATAGCTTGTAACCTTCTAGTTTATGTTTGTGAAGGGAGAATAGTGTGTTTGGTTTGGTTTGGAACTAAAGGGAAGAAGCCTTAGAACTTCCTTTGTTGGGGCTATCCCTGAGATGCTAGCAGAGGTGTGGGAACCTAGATACGTCAGAGGAGATCTGCAGCATCAAGGCTTTGGTTGTAATCTCTTTCTAAAGCTATATCAATACAACTAATGCTTTATTTCCTACATTGAATGTTATGTTCCATTTATTGGCTAAAGACTCCTTGAATTTTTAAGTAGATTGAATGCGATTGTATGCTATCACGTTTGTTGTTTTCTCTTGTGTGTTTGTTTTAGGTATTTGAAGGAAGAAACGAAAGGAAGCTGGAGCAAGGAAGTAGGATCATCATCAAACGGATTAGCATTCTAAGAGGTAGGCCCTCTTATTCGATTCTAATCTATGTTTACATTAGATTTTTTTTTTGTGGCTAGACCCACTCTCTCGGGCTAGAGAAATTCTACACTACCCTTTCACCAACTTGGTAGGTTTGATGTCTAGATCAAATTCAAGTATCTTAGAAATCCATCTTCCCCTCTTTCCATCTATATCAGATTGAGTTAGAATTGCTTTTAATGCATTGTTGGGAACATAAGCAATTATAGGAGAATGTAAGACATAAATCCTAAATGCTTTCAAAGCTTGTACTAAGGCATAAGATTGTTTATTTATAATGTCATATCTTAGTTCAATATCTCTCATCGCCTTACTAAAAAAGTAAGTTGGTTTCTCATATTGATCATCATTTATTTTTAGTAAAATAACTGATATGGTAGTATTTAAGGCAAAGGAGAATATAATAAAAAGTTTTTTGTAATCTGGACTACCTAGTAATGGGGCTTCTAAAATTGCCTTCATGATTTATGAAAAATAATATCTAGCTTGGACTGTCCATTTGAATTCATGATCCTTTTTAAGCATATTAGTAACATCTTTCACAGTCTCAACATAATTAGGTATACATATTTTGAAGAAATTTATTTTTCATAAAAATGACTAAATTTCCTTTTTGTTTCTAGGAAAATTGATTACCTGAATTGTTGAAACTCTTTTTGGATCAATAAAAACTCTTTCCTTCGAAATTATATGTCCTAATAGCTTTCCTTCTTTCATTGCAAAAAGCGACTTTTTGGAATTAAGAGAAATCCCAAGTTTTCTACGTCTTTCAAAAACTTTCCTCAAGTGTTTATCATCATAATAACAAAATACAGTTAAATCATCGGTGCTAATAAATTTATTTATCTTACCAACAAATGCCAAATGTAGGTTTTAACCCCATACAGAAATTACCTGCATATGAATTCTAAATCACAGGAAAAATAAAAATGCGAGAGCATAACACATAAAACACGTATACACAGAGATTTCCCATGGGATCCCAAAACCAGGACTACCAGCTTGATTTTTCATTATGTTCCTTTCAATGTTACAATACATATTTATACATGCCGAAGCATCCAATACCATGGACCGAAAACCATCGCGTCCAAAACCATGGACCGAGAACCATCGCGTCCAAAAAACATGTGCGAAAATCATGCACAAAACCATAGGTGGGTCCGCCCAACCTAACATAGGGTCCAAAACCAAAATTTTCTGGGGCGCTGCCCCGGACCCCATAAAGTGGGGTTACGGGTACCCCTCAAACCCCCTGTTAACTATGTGGAAAGAATATAACACAACCCAACAATGATTAGGATTAGGACATTTAGAAATTAGTTTAAATTGAATAAGAAGATGGTTTTGAACTCCGATTAATACATGGGAGAAAATGAAGATTCATTAGGTAAAATTATGATCGAATTCTTCCAGGTACACATTTATATGTTCATCCTCAGATTCTGGTTTGAACTTTATTTCAACTTTTCTTCTCTTTTAATCATTATTCCTTTATTATATTTTTTTGTTCTTCTTGCACGTTCCCATGGATTTGATTTGGAGATTCAGATTTGCTGGCAACTAACATTTTAGAAGAACAATCATCATATAACATTTGGGAGTTTTCTCTTTTCTAAATTTGCTTACATTTTGAAATCGGTTGTCAATCTTATTCTTAAAATTGAATCTATAAAGACTCGCAAACCATTTTTAAGAGATATTTGCAGAAGTAAAAAACCCCTATCAAAGAATACAACAATAACTCTAAATCAATAACCATGCTTTGAAACAAAAGAGCTTTATTAACAAATCATCACACAAGATAAAATCAACATAATCCCATTTCTATGTTAATTCTCTATATTATCTTGTAAGATGTATCTCAAGGTTCATTTGTTGATTGTCTTCTTCTGATTTGATAAGCATTTTAGGCTTACCAAGATTGTCTTTTCATTTCATTTAATTATAAAATGGAGTAATGTTTTCCCTTTCAGTTTGGCATAATCATTGGGTGAGTAATTTTTATGCTCTAATTTATATTAACGGAACCTAATCTCTAAGGATCACTTCAATGAAGTTGACTTCATTATGTTCATTTTTAGCTTTCCTAACTAAGTAGAGTCCCTGGCTTTTTGTTCTTTAAGTTTAAATCTTTCCATTATTTATTAATGAACTATCTTTAACCCCTATCTTTCAGGAAAGTAAAAAACATTTAAAAACAGTTACTTAAGGTCATGAGTTCTTTTGGCGAACAAGTTTAGTCAAGTGAATAGTAGTCAGCTTAAAGTTTTTTACACCATTGCTTTCTCTTAAGGAGCAATATGCCACCCCATCTATTAAGTAATCTATATGAGCTTAACGGTAACCTTAGTTAAGCATAAAAATAAAAATTGTCAAATGGAGGATAGGAGGTCTCATCATGAGCTGACCCACCATGATCATAGTTCTAACATTTTGACATTACCATTATTGGCCATCAAGCCAAGGTAATGGATTTCGACTGCAAGGTTGAAGGACAAGTGGTCTCATCACGAGCTGACTTGTTCACCATGTTAGATCTCGTGAATGGCATTGTCATTAGCTGGTTACCAAGCCAAGACAATGATCTTCAATTAGCATTCAAATAAGTTTAAGATGATCTTTTTGTAACTATGCATTTATTCCTAACAAATGGGACACTGGCACCTAAAAGGGTTAAAAGGCACCCCCGTCGAGGCTATAAATGCCTGTTGGTAGCAGTATCCATACCTATGGTATAGAAGTTAAATTATTACCATGTTTTCTTGATTAGCTTGTTTACTCGAAAACTGATGCCCAACTAAGCTGACTGTTGTATATATAAATTTACTAAAACATTGAACTCATGGGGTAAACTTTTACAAGTTCATGAATGATAATGGAATATATATTTATGTGACAACATATAATAGGGACAAAATAATTAATATATCTGAATTTGAGCATTTCAAATTATTTAATTATAATTCCTTCATTTTTAAAGTAGGTTTTGTATCTTTACAACAGAGATAATTGCTTCTCCCTAGTGTGTTGCCATTGTTGTAGTGAAAACACAACACCCCCATTTTATTCTATCATAATAGACACGGGGACCCTTTTACATCCATTTATGGCTTTCAATGTTTATTGGTTCAGTTTAGCCTAGTCATCCTTTTCATTAGCGCTTGTTTCATCATCCCTTATTGTTTGCAAATTTAGCCTTAGTTTTACTATTTAGACATTTTTTTTGTTAGTAAAAAAAAATGCTTTATATTACCATAGCTTCAAGAAAAAAATACAACATCGCCAGATAATCTGAATACATCATTTTTGCCATACCAAGAAAAGTAGCAGGCTTGAGAGCTAACATGAGTCCTTCTTTGAACAAGATTAAGCCCATGGAGAGGCCAAGACAACCCGTGTTGTTGGTTATTTCCAATACAAAACTTTCACAAAAAGAGAATTTACCAGCAATACACATTAAGGGGGTTGGTTGGGAGGAAATGGTGGCGAGGCAGCAAAGAACACAACCTTCTCATGCGTATGGTAGTCAATATATTCCACCCAAGTCTCCATTGCATGAAGTTGGTCATCTGTTCGTCGAAGTTATCGTTGAAGGCCGTCTATGGAATCCAGGAGCTCGTTTTGCTTGTGTTGGAGTTCGTTGATCTAGGCCACCAATTTGTTATGATCATCATAACGTTGTTCCTTCAGAATCTCCATGCTCAGATGGATATTATTCAATTGTGCGACAATGGAGTCCAAGGTGGTCGGAGCTTCTACGTGGCTCGGGGAGCGACCTGGGGACATGGTTGCCTTATCATTAGAATGGAGGCTCTTAGTCGACTGCGAGCCTGAATTGGGCACACCCTGTTGCACACAATTTTCCATGCAGTAACCAGCTCCTCCTCTGCAAGCGTGACCTCTTTGTCTCGACATACAGTTGACGCCATCACCACTAGTTGCACCGCTGCAGGGACGAAACTGGTTGCCACGTGCAACCTACCACACATGCCTGATATGAACTAAACACAAAAACACATTGTTTACTACCCTAACGTTAGGAATCCCTAACCCACTGGTGCAATTCTTGTATCCCTCTCCACTGTCTGTTGGCGAACTAGGGAGCACGCTACCAGTCACTGAAGTGGATGGGCCGCTCCAGGGAAAGAACTAGGACCCATATTCTTTGTCGCACTGCCTCTCCAGAGGAGAAACCCATTTCCAAAGATAGAACGAGAGTGAGGAAGGGGAAATAAATGCACACCACCCACACTCTCCAACCCCGAAACTGTATCCCTCGTCACGCCGACTGCTCCAATTCTCCCCCGAATCCCACGTCCAAATTGATTGTAGGTTCTAGTCCCTCACACAACCGCTTGCCCCAAGATCATCCTGCATTGTCGCCCCAAGCCTTAGCCTAAGCCAAGGCGCCAATACCTCACTACTCTCTCACACCCAACACTCCCTCCTCATCACCAAACACACCTCCTACCTATGTTGCACATTAAGCATCACTCATGGGAGTGAAACCCAGGTCCCAATGGGCCTTTAAGGCATTCGTGTTGCGCATGGAGGCCCAACTGGCTCCACACTCCAATGTGTGGCCAATTGTCCCGTAGATTGGACACCCCCATCGGGGATTACTATTTAGACTTTTAAGTTAATTAAAATATTGATTTTTCTAAAGTTAATAAACTTGTAATTATTCCTTCTTTTTAGTTACATTAATTAATAAAACATAGCCCCCGAGACAAATATTCATACATTAACCATATTATAATGTGGTAAGTGCCTTAGCCCTTTTAATAAACATACAAATATAAACTCTGAACTATATGAAAAATGACTTTAATACAAACAAATACATACAGGTTTCGGTGATATATATTATAAAGAGGCTGAAGTATTATGGAGGACCCACATACCACGTAACCCTCCTCTGCTCCCTTATATCAAAGAATCCCTCATATTAGAGTTTTTGTTATGTGTTAACTCTTAAAAGTTCCGATATGATAGAATTCTGATCTCTGATAATCATATTTCCCCAATCTCCCATTTTCGATATGTTAATCCCTCTGATCATTGATATCCCTAAATACCTATGATCCAATATGTCGATAATTATTCACCTCTGATCTCTAACTTCCGATAATCATTCACCTCCGATCTCTGGTAGGCCTTTTCTCCAACCTCCGAGATAGATTCCTTCCGATAAGTAGACCTAATATGCGTGTTGACTATGGTCTAATCAGAATATCATGTCCGCCCGTATATCAGAATTTTCTAAATGGTAACAATTGTAAAACCTCCAATATTAAACCTCTGATATAAGGCTCTGATATAATGGACCCAGTAAAGTTATTAAAGGGAGTTGATTACAATATCGCATTTTCTCCATATTGCAACTACCCAATATCGCAACTATTTCGTTTTGTCTCATTTTAAAAGTTTCGATATCCATTTCTCCAATACTGGTTAACATCTACCACTTGTCATTTCCATAAAGGGTCGCTGCTATATTTATTAAAACCGCTATTTAAATGGTTTTTAGTTTTTATGTTACATATTTTTATTTCAATGTCATTTTAGTTATGTTTAATAATAAATCTCTGATCTCCTCTGTGATTTGTGTAACATGACAAATCGTCGTGCTCAATCCATGCTTCTAAAGGACCCCTCCCATGTGGAAAATAATTTTCAAAATTAACTCCACCGTTGTAACAAACTCCATAACAAGCCCTAACCAATAACGACTAATGAATCCTTCGGCCAGTAATAGAGTCAATTGGTTCGGCTAAAGAATAACACTCCATTGCAACGATTTCCAAATTCATCTTGTAATCCAACAAAATTAAAACCTCCTGATTCATAACTTTCTATTTATTGATAGAAGCGAGGGAGGTTGTTAGCTCTATATAAATAGCCCTGAATTCGATGCAAAGAGGAGGAGTTCGCAATCCACTCAAGGGGGATTCTCTGTAGTTGTTAGATTTGTGCAATAGCACTATTGTTATGTATAGGTCGGTTATAGAGAAAACAAAGAGTTTCTGGCTTTGTTATAATTGCTTAGCACTATTGCAGGCAATGTGATTATGTGTCTGAGCTTCTCCAATACTGCACATTTGTAATGTAGTTTTGACACTGTTTGATGAATTTCCATTCTTGTGTACTATTACCGGAATGTTGAATTTTCATATATTTATCAAAGTTTTATAATTGGTTTTGATCTCCATTCTAAGTAGTATGTTTCTTTGATCTCTAACACTATTGTTGAGTCGTATTGTGATATGCTACTGAAGTCTTACAGGAGCTATCTCCAAGAGGCAGAATGAGGTTGAAATCATACTTGATTCATTGATTTATACTTGTGGTGAATGATAACTATTTATTATTCATTTGGAGGTGTATTTTTCTTTGATGTATATTAATTGAAATGAACTATTTCTTGTGATTAATACAAATTTATAATGAATTATGGTTAAAATTAATTCAGGCTTGTAGATGGACTTACCTTAATAACTATTCATTAAATTAGATTCATTTGCATAGTTGTTTTAACCTTTTATGAGTTTAAACAATATTTTGGAACTCATAATCGAATAATAATTCTAGATCCATTCATAAACCAGTCCTTCCCCTTATTTTAGTTATCTTGCTCTCAGATTAGTAGAGGGATATCCCTTTCTAGTTCGAGATAGGATTTCATGTTTTAGATTAGTTTTACATTTACATCTTAGTCTGCATCAAGTCCTCTCTTAAAGAGGCAAATAAATCATTTAATTGTGGTTTGATCAACCTTTCTTAATCGATCAAACCTTTTTGTCGATTTACGTCTTTAACCCACATCTTAAAGATCGATGCAAAGGAAACGTAACATGATGTATCATGGAGTTTTAATCCCTTATCCCTTGAGCTCATCCTCCCATCAATAGTGGATCTCAAGCCCATGTCAATAAAAGGATAAGAATTCATCAACTACCTCCTTCACCTATATATTTACTGTCATCCATAGGCAAGCGATTGAATTTTGGAGAGTGATTCTACCCTTATGCTATTATTGTGAGAGATATTTTTCCATGCATTAGGGTGATTAGAGGTGCACTTCGTGACAAGGAAATCACAAGTTACCTTGGAGGAGATCTTATACAAGATAGACATCTATTTTTGGTTGTAACTCACTCCATTTCTATTAATGCAAAGAGTTATTTGTTTTCCTATATATGATTTTATGGTTTCATATATTTCAATACCATGTTGATGTATTGAATAAAGTGATTAGATGATGCTGCATAGATTCCATGGATTGTTGGCTTGTATTATCTAACCGTACAGGTTCTATTTATAACGATCAGAGCTAGGATTGGAGCATTGAAGCCAAGGAAGGAGTGAATCATATGACAAATTCCAGGTAGGCTTCATCCCGTTATCTATTTACTTTAAGGAAAACATTAGTCCCTTTGTCCTTTTGTTGTTCTAGGTCAGTCCACCAGGCCTAGGGAAGATACTTCTATCCGTAATCGTAGATTCTGCATAAAAAATATACGACCTAATAGATAATAATCCAACTATCGTGATAAGGTATCAATTGTTCTTAGCGATTCTCAGATAAGTATGAGACCCCTATGCTCATATTTGTTGATAAGACATGTAGATTGTATATTTGTGACGTGTTTGACAAAATGCCTATCATGGCTACTAGGGGTCAGATCAAGCATTTTTTCAAGTAGTTGCATTAATATCATTGTTTCAATGTTATTTTTCATTTCTAGAAGTTTCATGAAGTTTTGGGCAGTTGCCTGAGACTTAGCCCTAAAAAAGTGGCACAGAATCTGAGGTCGCTGACTCAGAACTAGTTGAAAAATTCCCCAGTTGCTGACATGCCCTTGCTATGGGAGTGGCCAAAGAGTCCCAGTCGCATGCATGCCCATGTCATGGGAGAAACTGAGGCTCTAGGTTAGTAAAATGTCAAGTTACCTTAGTGGTTGGTCACCTGGAAGGGTTGGTTGGCTCATGAAGGTTCTGTAACATATGTAGAAGGTCAGATTGGTTGTGTTTTGTTGGTTCCACTTCCTTAACTAAACATGGGGAGTTGAATCATATCATAGTAGCCTCTCGTCACATGTTTACCCCATTGGACCGATTAACTTGGGTAAATGTCGAAGGAGGGTGTTACAGTAATCTGTTTGATTTTATGAAGAATATCAAGGGGGATCTAGGAAAACAAATCCTAGTGAATTGGAATGGATTAAATCATTGGCTTACTGATTATAAGCCTTCCAACTCTAGAGAGCCATTTATTACACCATGATCGTATTATTTTCTCAATCTTGACTGGGAGAAAATTCTAGTCAACTTTGAGTAATTGTTTGGCTTTTTAATTGGAATCCAATCTATTCAATGAGGCACCCAACTTTTTAATCTGAATTAAAAAGTTTATGAAAATTCTAAATTTTTCCTCCTCTAAGAAACCACTTTTAGAGAGAAGGGAATTTGAGAAGTTCACCACCATCCTTGTAGCGGTAAAGAAGAGATCCAACATTTCTTTTAGAGCCCAAATTTCCTCAAGATATCCATTTGAAAAGATAATGATATCATCTACGAAACGTAGGTGGGTGACGAAACAATTGTGCACCACTTTTAATCTATAGAAGAGTTTATTTCTTTTAGCATATAAGATATCCCAACTGAGTACTTCAACTACTAGAAGGAAGAGAAGGGGAGACAAAAGAATATCCTTGTGTGAGGCCTCTTTCTAGATTGAAAAATTAGGAGGTAGATCCATTAATTAATAAGTCCATTGAAGAGGTGTTTATACAATTGTAATTATCCAAGAGACAAAGGTCCAGTAATTAAACTCTAAATGGATGAGAAGGCAACAAATGAAGAGTGAGCATGTTACTTGATCAAATGCACTAGAGAGATCCACATTTAAAAATACAACTTTTCATTTGAGAGTATGGATGAAGTGAAGGCCTTCCTGAGCTAATCCAATAGCTTCATGAATTTGTATTCCCCCTAAGATCCCATTTTTTCTAGGGAGATGTGATTTGAGAGAATGGGCTTCAAATGTAGGGAAATGATCTTAGTGATGATTTTGTAGATGGAATTACATATGGAGATAGGTATGAAAGAGTCAAAGAAGTCTAGAAAATCATATTTAGAGACGGGGGCTAGAAAGGTTGAGTTGAAAAGCGTCAAAATTTTTCCAGTGGATCTAGAGAACTCCACTACACCAAGAAGATCATCTCCAATAAAACGGAAGAAACTTAAGTATAATTCTATGGGCAACCCATTTGGCCCTAGAATTTCCTTTATGAAAGATATAGAGAACATTTTTCGATTCCTTCTTCATAATCTGCCTCATTAATTCTTCATTTTCATTAGGTGTTATAAAGCTGGGAAGTAACTAACCACTCTGACTATTTTATCAATAATAACCCTTTTCTCTTGTCTGAAAATTTCCTTAAAGTACGTACATCGTTCTAAGGCAATTCCTTCAAAGGAGGATACTTTTGTTTTATCTTTCTTAGTGATATCCTATATGGTATTAATGGCCTTCCTATGTTTGGAAATTATATGGAGTTTTTTTTTGTATTATCGTCCCCTGCCCACAACCAAAGAGCTCTTCTTTTGAGCTGCCAATCCTTCTCTTTGTCTAGAAAAGGTCTTTTTTTTTTTGTCTCTTCCAAAGATTTTATATTTTCTTTGATGCTATCAATATAGGAGTCTTGATATCCTTGAGGGTTAGCTCAATTGGTCGAGTTCATGTAACTAAAGAACCTTGTTAATGGGAGGTCACGAGGTCAATTCTCCTTAATTCTCTTAGGGTTGGGCTCTGCTAATAAGCCAACGAGATGTAACGGAGATGATCTCGGTGTTCGTGAACCACACTTAAAAAAAAATGTGTAGGAGTCTTGATCAATATTGTTCAAAAGAGCTTACAACTATTCTTTTGCATCAAATAGGATTTTTTTTTTTTTTAATTATCATATGCCATTTTTTTCTTTTTTCCCAATTGGAGATGGTTTTTTTGGCTTCTTTGAGATTCCTCTAGAATCGAATATGGGGAGAGTCTCTTAAACTAGCATTGTATGAGCTCCAAGTGTATTTTTGGTTCTTCTAGAAGGGATTGATCTTCTAGCCAATGGGGGTTAAGTTTGAAGGGTCCCATAGGATCCGTGGAGGATGTATACGCTTTCAGGAGAACATGGTGATGATCTGAATCCCCTCCTAAGCTAATCCATTGGTCAATCCCAAATATTTTATCTAGCAGGTCCTTAGAAAAGAGAAAACAATCAAGTCTTTTGGAAATTCTCAACTCCCCAATTTGATTATTACTCCAACTTGGGGGAAATTTTATAAGAAGCGCATCTACCAAGTTTTCACTGTCTAGGTTTTTAATGAAGAAATCTGTTAAACTATCTACTTGAGTTGTTGAGCACATACTTCTAAAAATATAAGCGTGAAATTGAGAACTCCACCCAATATCAAGTTTTTCCTTTTAAATTAAGGGAGCTACAAAGTATAGAGCTAGAAGGTTTTTCAATACAAATAAGGCCTATAGATGTTTAAGCAAGTCAAAAATAGCTTACCATTTATTAGTTGAATATCCATTTCCAGTCTAGAGTGGATTGACCAAGAAGAGGAGGATTTTATCAGATGTTCATGCCATATAATTAGAAGGCCTCTTCAGTTTCGCATATCATCCTAATATACAAAATACTAGGAGGATAGACATGGTTTTAGGAGCACGGCAACTTTGCATCCTTTCACCATAATCTCCTAAAGGAAAAAAAATATTTGAGGTGGATGAATCTTAACCAGTCTTCTAAGAGCTAGCCTTTTGGAAGGGTTGGTTAAACCTCTACAATTGAAGGAAAGAACTTTCATTATGAAGCATTTTGTGCGATAGTTGCTCTAAGGGTTCTAATGATCAATTTTCATTTCCCTAGCTTTATTTTGAATTTTCTTGTCATTGGGAAATGGAAGAAGATATTTTCTTCCTCTACCCATGATTATGCGAATGTCCCGTTCCATGGTCCGCAGTCCCCCACCCACATCCAAGATAAGAGAGACCGTAGGATTTGTCTCATTGGTCAGAGTGGGACTAGAGAAATATATTAAGTGATATGAGTGACCTACCAAAGAGGGGAGACCTAGAAAATGGGTTCCAAGGTAGAAGGATAACTCAGACTAGGCCAAGGATTCAAAAAAAGGGGAAGTTGAAGGATTGAAATGGAGCATGTGGGAGGAAAGGCAAATTTAAATTTGTAAGGGACACAAGGGCATCCAAATTAGGGGGCATCAAAGGAAAATGAGAGACATTAACAAAATCAAAGGGAGGAGCTAAAAAGTTAGGGGAAATTGCATTGTAGATTGAAACCAACAAAGGGAAAAAATTTATTTTAGTGCAAAAAGAATTATTCATATGAGCGACAAGGAAATATGGCATTGTTGTCGTACTTATAGAGAGGGGGCCCTCCAAGGCATTGTATGAAAGGAAATTTTCCTATGAACTTTATATACTCATCCTAACTTCCTTTGGTGATGTACCCATAGGTTCTACAACTGATTTTGACCTTGAGAAAGGAGGGAGAGGGTCCTACTCCTTCTATTTATTGTTTACCCGTAATTTCTTTATCCTTCCCATATGACAATCTTTCCCGAGGTGTCTATAAGGATGGCACCTTCCACATTTGAAGGGGCTGCCCTCATACTCTTAACACTTTCCTCTAAGTAGTTTGACCCATTTTGATAGAGACCATGTCTGAGAGACCTAATAATAAATTCAACCCAATTAGAAAATTAATGGTAAGTCGAAGATGAACCCAAATCAGGATGATAGTGAGTTTTTTTCGACGTCATCAAATTGTATTGTCCACATTTTTAGGAACAAGGCTTGAGTGCCCCAACTCCAATGGTTTTGTAAAACCTTATCTACATCTTCACTGGATGAAGAAATCCAACCCAACCAACTTTTGGCTAGAATTATACATCACGAGGTGTATCCTAGAAGTGGTTTGAAATTTTGAATTGCCCAATATCATAGAGTGATCATGGACATGCATTTGTTCTCAAATCCACCAAACATAGTTGATTTCTCCACCTTGGATATATCATGCAACTTAATGTCTACCCTTAAGACAAGACTGGGCTCTTCCACTTTCCTCTTAACACATCCTTTCTTTTTCCTAGTGTGTTGGAGCCCGAAAAATTTTGCAAAATTTTCGTAAGCAAAATATCACATAGGAGGGATAAAGACCACGAAAAGGATAGGACGAAACTTAACATAGGGATGGCACAATAGGTAGAGCATGACAAAGATGGACACTGCACAAAAGAATGATAGTGGCAGCTGAGGAAGGAAGACATGCGTGGAGGAATATTAATAGTTATGATTTTGCAGAAGATGTAGTTGACTAGGGAGATCGTGGCAACTAGGTAGCTAGAGATATTTTGAGGAAAGAGGAGAGGGGGTAGAGTGGAGCCGAACAATGGAGAATATATTTTGGAAAATTGTTGATACGCATGGGACAATTAAGGAGGATGAGGGATATATCTTAACAATTTCTCAGGACAGTTGGATTAGTTAGGTGGGAAGCTGAGAGGATTCAAGAGGGTTCCAAGCAACTATAAGACAATCCGTTGAGGACAGAGCAGGGGTTGGGTGAAAGCATTAGTAGTCGCTGATGAAGGTGGAATTCTAAGCGATTGTTGTTGGACGACCAAGCACAAGAGAGGCCAAGTCATAAAGTCTATGTATGAGGTCTGTGTCTATTGAATGTAATCCTTCTGTAGATGGTTAAGTTCATTGTTGCTACACAACTGGATTGTAATAACGTTAGTTCCTGATATATGAATATGGTGTTTATGCTTATAGTCCAGTTACTAGTGTTGTTTAGTGTTGCTATGGAATGTCGATGAGCCTATCAGTTTAATGTATGTAATCCTGGATATAAGGTTTCTTTTTCTAATATGAATATACATCGATGATTGGAGAAGTTATTTTAACCTCTTCTTGTGTATTTGTGTGAATGTTTTGTGAGTATCCCTTGTGATGGGCTGATGGTTTTTAACTCTGGGTAATAATCTAAATGTTTGTGTTAATAATATGTCATGGAATTGTTGCGTATGGGGATGACATGGTCTGGTATGAACCCATAATGTTTTTGTGTTGAACCTTTTTGAATGAGTGTGAAGGGCCAAATGACCGATAGTTGGTCAAAGTGTTAATTAATGTCGGGTGTCAACAATGGAGTTGGTAGGGTCTGGTGTTGTCTCCGCCTTCACTGAACTAGGTCTGTGCTTGAGGTCATATACACACATGCTTATTTTGGACTTGCGTTGGTGGATGGATAAACAGGTTAGCACCCAACCATTGTAGCATGTGTCAACTAGGAGTAGTGTGTCATAAGCCATAAGATAATCCTATCAGATTGCGGAAACCTGGTTCTAACAGTCACTCGTTAGTGTCTCGGGTGAGAGTTCACTCACTTTGTGAGTGTTGCAGAAAGGGCCAATGCTAAGCGGGTCTTTGTTGGCCATTGTGTCATGAATCCCGAGTCTGTCAGAATCCCGCGTGCCAAAATATGGTCTCCTTTATCAGAGGGAGAGGAGGATCATTATATCAAGGTACAAACTCCACTCAAAATATCGACAATGAATATAGGAATGGATTGCGAGGAGAAAAAATTGGGGGAGGGTTTGTAGGACAACGAGGTGGGATAAACATTGAATTTACTATGATTAGTTGTCGATTCCAGAGAAGACTACAAGGAAGGAATAGGTGTAGATGGAGGTAAAAAACTGCTAAGAATGAGAGAAATTGCTGAGGAGACTTAGGGACCAGGCCCCTCCTTGGGAAAGGAAGTAAGTAACGATTTCACTGATATATGAGATTTTCATAACTTGATACAGGCCCAAGTGAGTTAGATCATTCGCCATCGAACATATTGCTGAAAAACTCCATTGTACAAAATGCCAGATTTAAAGATTCATAGAAGTTCAAAATTCCAATATCACACAAATGATAGAGAAATGATTTGGGTATCAGATATCCATATGATATATAAGATGAAAGTTAATCTCCTCATGCCCAAGAGTAGCTTACAAATAACTTAATAAGTTTAATGCATCCTTAATTAACCAGTCCACTATAATGACATTTTTACAGTTGAAGTTGGGTTTTAAAGATTGTCAGATTAATGTAGCCAGATAGTTGTACAGTACTTTTATTTGAATATAGTAGAATCATACTAGAAGGGTTGTTATGTTATTTTCAGTGCAAACCCTATTCTTAGCATTCATAGTTTACTAGGATGTAGTTAGTAGGTCCATTAAATATATAAGCTAGAGTTTTGTTCATTGAAGGATTGGTAGAAGAATGACATTACATTATTTGGAATCAGTCTTTAAAGGACTGATAATAAGGAATTTCATGGAGCTAAGCTTGACAATTTATCTATATTATAATTTAAAATATATATATAATATATATGAATTATAATATACCCCGAATAACCCACGTACCCTGTTTCAAAAAGTTACACACACCTGAATTCCTGACAACATATTCCTTGCAACATAGCTTATTTGGGTTTGAATTTTTTTAAGTTCAATTTGGAAATGTAATTTTAGAGTAAATTGTGATAGTCAATTGTTTAAAATTTATTTTTAAATGCATAAATAGCTTCAATGTTGATGAAGCACTTAGGTTATATAAATTTCACAACTCAAACTTAAAACAACAAATTTGTACAGAGTAAAATTAATAAGAAAATAAGCCAAAAAACCAAAATTAAACTATTATAGAAACAAACCACTAAAGCTTGGTCTAACTCTTTTAAATTATTAATGATAAAATTATAATATCTTACACAGATAAATTCAAAGTCCATAAAAAATGTTAAAACATTTGTTAAGACATATAGATAATACAAATTAGTGCAGCGCAAGTGTGTGAGTTAAATTTCTCAAACTCAAAATGCACAATCAAACTTCTTTTCAGGCTAATTACTGCCATCATGCTCCACCATAAAATAAATTTGACAATATATCACAACTTTTGACATTTCTTCATAGCCTTGGCATTTGCATTAATGGCTCTGTATAAATGTAGTAGTTGGGAAATGTAAAAAGAACACTGGTTTTTCCTCTGAATACTAAGAACTACTAACACATATTTTATTTTCCATCATGATGCCTACAAAAACTTTAGAGCCAGGTGAACGTATTGCCCACCTTTCAAAGGGGTTGTCTACCGATGCCACAGCTTTGACTCGACGATAGATTTTTGTAAAAAAAAATTCAAAAAAATTGATTGTTGCAGTGTTTGAATCGATTATTTGATGGTGGAAATGGATTCAACACCATCAAGTACTTTGGGGCACCCAAAATCCTGAAGTTTGACAACTGTAATCTAGATTTTTTTTAAAAATTACAAGATTTTGTCATAATCTTGCCCAAATTTCCATTATTTTCCAAGCTAATTTATGGACTCTTTAGACTACCCTTTTTTCAAATTTGTTTACTAGAATTTCTCTTGAACCTAAAACCACTAGACAAGTTAGAACAACTAAGAATAGGTAGCCCAAGCTTGGAAGAGTTCCCAGATAATGTGGGCAAATAATAACCACTAAATAATTTTTTTTTCAACTGAGATTACCAGATTATGTGGGAAAATAATAACTACCAAATAATATTTTTTTCATTTTATCGGTTGAAAACTTTACATCAATCAGTTACTTACTATATGTTCATTATTGTTTTCCAATATGGATTGTTTTGTACAATTAAACGAGTTGATTCTGTTCTAATGTGCCATATTAAAGCATATCAACACATCTATTGACAAGCTAACATGTTCGGAAAGGTTAAAAATATATCCCTCCAATGTGCCAGTCTTACCAGCAAGAATTACCCTATTGAAACATATGAAAGTTTTGACCATATACAGTTGTCCAAAATAAAATTTTGCCTTTGACAATAATGTCATGGATGCTTTATATCCGACATAATCATTCTTGCCAATGCTAGCCCTAGGTGGGAAATTGTTGATGTCGTAGATAACTCCCAGTTGCAAAAGTTTTGAGTCTTCCAATAACTCTTATAAAATTGAATATGAAAATCTGATCAAAGTTGACTCACTTGGAATTCGTATAGGTTAGAATAATGAAATTACACTATCAGTTAATTAGCTATTTTTTTATTAAGATATAGTTATATGGTTAATGGATAGTTACATGGTTGCAACTTATCATTTTACGGATATAACAAAGAGATTGATGTTGACCATCAATTTTTTATTCGCAAATGTTCATGCCTATGGTTGTAGCAACAACCTGTAATTCCTGTCTCTATTTAACATATTAGTATCAAAGCTGGATTTAAGCAAAAATTCCATGGATGAGTCAAGACGATAATTAGTGGATCAATAAATACAACAGCCTTAGGAGAAGCTGAGCCGTGAGAGCCAAGAGGGAATACAACTCATTGGAGGGAGCAGGTCGAGATTAACTTGCACACAAGAAAGGGAGTAGCCAAATATTAACTTGCTAAGGAGAAAGGTGTCTTTGACCTAATGGTGTGAGGTCATCCAATTTATTTGGACAACATAGAATATTAGAGGTTTTTTATGCTTCTCCACTAGAAAGATGCACTGCAAATAATACACACTCTCTCCCGCGACTCTGCTTTTCCTGCATAGTTGTCACCATCCTAACCAATGTTTCTTCCTTCTTATCTTATAAGATTCAAACACTTAATAGATTTGTCATAACAGACCACCTTGGTCCTATGGAGATACAACTAGTCCATACCCAAAATCATACTATATGACTACAACGACAATACATTCAAATGTGTTTATGTAGGCATACCATTAAACTCAAATGCAGAATCTCTTACCCAATAATGAACTTGCTTCTTTGTACCTATAACCAATTGCACTAACTAAGACTCTGCATGTAATACTTTATTCAAACCACACTTATCCACCAGGTCACGATTAACATAACTATAATTAGATCCAATTCCAATCAAAATAGAAATAACTTGATCACAAATCTTACCATCCATCTCGATAATAGATGCTTGGTTATTTGTCTGACTATTATCCAACGCTGCATAGGTCCTATGAACACTTTGTCCAACATCCCAACTGTTTGTGCCTCCTAGGAAATTTAAATTTGTGAATACCACCCTGATGTTTTGGAAAATATCTTTGACAATGATCTTTGCCACAAGTACAATATTGTACGGGCTTCCTATCATCACCCTTGTTCTACTCAAACCAAAATTCATGTCCTCTGTTAGATGCATTGAATTTCCTGTGTGGCACTGCATTGTCTTTGTTACTTGTGTCCTAAGGCCTTGCCCATTTCTTGTCCCATTTCCCTTTATTCTTATTATTACCCTTCCAGTCTGGTTTAGTCTCATATTTGCGCTTTGATTTCTCATAACAATGCTTTAGCTTCTATATGGCCTCCTCCAATGATCTAGGCTCATCAAACTCAATCCTATCCTTAAATGTTATCGGCAACCCACTAATGAATCTTTGAATCTTGGTCTTCTCCTCCTTGAGGTAAGACACATACCTCAACAACTCTAGAAATTTGATAGTGTACTCCTCATCAGTCATAGATCCCATCTTTAGCTCATAAAACTCTTTTACCCTATCCTCATAGTATCTCTCTGATAAGTACTTCTTCCTAAATAGTCTCTAAAATTCACTCCAAGTCAACCCCTCCTCATAAATATCTTTGATGTTTTTTACATCTTCCCACCATATATATGATTTACCTTTAAGCTTGAATGTAGTTATTCTGGCCTTCATGTTCTATGAGTAACTGTGCAATCTAAAGAACTTATTCATTCAAAGCAACCATGCTTTTGCATCCTGTGATTTATTCATTTCCCCATCAAATGTAGGTGGCTTTGCTTTCTTGAACTCATTCAGTAAATATCCCCTATCACTCCTCTTGTAAGGATGATAACGATGATGATCATGATACCTGTCAGAACTAGAACTAGAATAATACCTATGTCCATCACCTCTCATGTTTGGTGTATCCAAGAACCTGCCATCCCTGATCATGTCATCATTATCGGACTTGTACCCACCAGGAGACCTATTGCCATATGCCCCATTAGTTTTGTCCTTATGTCCATAGCTAATCCGAAGTGGTCCCTACCTCTTCATATCTGACACTCTAAAGAATTACTACATTAACGTATTCTTGTTTCTCTTGTGCCTACATGATTATGCCATTATTTTCTTTACAGCTTCTTATTTCTTCCTTCAAACTACTCAATGTGTTTGCAAAGTCAGAAGAGTTCCCAACACCATGTTGATCATCTGATTCGTAGGGAGAATCTTTGTAGTCTACCATCTTGTTAGTAATCTTTGATCTCTTCTTCAAGGTATATTATGTCAGCGAAACCAAATCATAAACAAACCAATGTATCGTAGTGGAGTTCGGGGAGGATATCTCGTCTGCAAGACCAAACTAATTAGTGCAATATATACATATGAACATAATCATATTAACATGTATTCATCGTCTCAACCATTATCTACTCATCAATGCATGACCAAACCAACCACGTGTTATGGCCTCATGCATAACAACTACAACCACGTCAATGTATGCATAACGATATATAAGCATTGACATGCATAACCAACACACTCATGATGACCACACACAACCACAACACCATCAACTTTCATATGTCAACACCACTGCAATCATGACCATTTCCACACATACAAAACAAGCACAATGACCTATATGCTACCGGCATGGACATATGAAAAAACCTTCATCTAAGGGGAATGAAAACCATACATCACCTAAAGAGAACGAAACTTGGCTTTGATACCACTCTGTAACACCCTCCTCCCACATCTACCCAAGTAATCGACCAACTGGGGTAAACATGTGATTAAGAGTTACTATGATATGATTCAACTCCCTATGTAATAGTTAAGGAAGTGGAACCGACGAAACACAGACAACCTGGCCTTCTACACATGCAACAAAACCCCCAGGAGCCATCCAACCCATCTAGGTGACGAACCCCTAAGAAAAAATGACATTTTGTTGTCTTAAATCTTCAATCGCTCCCTTGACATGGGCATGCATGCGACTGGGATCCTCCAGTCGCTCCCACAGTAAGGCATGCATGTGACTAGGGACTTTTCCAGGTAGTTTTGTGCCAGTGATTCCAGATTCTATGTGACTTGTTCAGGGCCAGGTTTTAGGCCACTACCCATAACTCCGTGAAACTTCCAGAAATTAAAGGTAACCTCAAAATAATGATAAAAATGCAAATAATTGAACAAGGAAATGACTGGACCCCTACTAGCCATGATAGGCATTTCGTCAATCATGTCACAAATATGCATTCTACAGGTTTAAACAACATATATGAGCATGAGATTCTTATACTTATCTAATCACTAAGAAGCATTGATGCCTCATCACAATAACTGCATTACCATCTATTAAGCCATATATTCATTGTACATTCAGTGATTAACCAAAACATGATGAGAGCCATACATTATTATTGTCATAAAACTCATTCATAACTAGCATTTAACCAATAGAAATACCAAGAATATAACAATCATATAATCCACATATAAATAAGTATATTTACCCATAAAATACCAAGGAGAAAAAGAGCTCTTATTGATGAATGGAAAGGCCAACCAAGTTTGAGATTTCCACGTTCCACCCGATCATAGATTGGTTGAACCAAGTCTCTCTTCAGCCAACCACCCTCGTGCCATATTCTAAGCATGAATGTGGGTTCTCATAGAACAAATCCATCAAAATCAAACTAGGGCTTCCGAAGGACAAGCCACCTTAACCTTTAACCAGTGATTCCACCTCATGGTCGAATGTCACTAACCATCATTAGATTGGTACCTACCCAAGTTGTCCAGGGCTCCAAAGAGTTTGTTCCAACTAAGGCTCCAGGACCAGTAACTCAACCCACCAAGGGATCCATAGTGTTTGTTCAACCAAGGCTTCAAGGACTAATAACTCAACCCAAGGTTTTACAGGGCTCTAGAGCATTTTTCCAACCAAGGCTCCAAGAATTAATAACTCAACCCACATCCAGAGGAACATGAGAACCAACCAGAACGAAAAAAGGGAAAGACTCGCACAACACCATGGCTATCCAAGAAATGGCAAGGCTAGGAAAAACCATTGTCAATCCAGGCAATCCACCATGCCAATGACAGATCATTACCAAGAAACCGCATGCATATGCCATGCATGCCAAAAATGTTAAAGAAATAATACATGCAAATCAGTACCTGCAAGCAAAATTCGTTGTAGTTTCTGATCCCAATGTCCTCTTGCGCTTTCCTAATCTTTCTTTGCCTTCTTGCTTCAAATCGTAGGTATGCACTCCAAGAAAACTCTAAGTGTCCAAGAGTATGAGGGAGAAAGAGAATAGAATGAGGGCTCCAAAACGGAACTAATCAAAAGCCATGAACTGGTCCTTAGAAGCATTTTTATTAATGAGATCTCTATTTTCTTCATGTTCCTCCTCACATGCAACCTGTGATCCTTCACCTTCATTTTCTCCTAATTTCCATTATTTTCGTAAATAAATGCCACTTTTCCTTTCCAAAGCCTTGGTTATTGCCTTTGCCAATTTCCATAGCCATAATAAACTGAATGAACACTCACACTACAATGTTTTTCCCACCATTAAGCTTGGAATACATGTCCCTTGACTATGGTTATTATTTTTCCTTTATTAACTTTTATTACATGGTTTTTTTACTAGGGTTGTTGTTGGGTGATTTAATTGCGAGTTAAATCCCTATCATTAATTGTCAACCCGGGGTTCATAGAACTAATGAGGTATACATGTACTACATGTACCAGGTAGTTATTTATCAGAATATATTAATCTAATTCATTTGAAACTAATTACCAAACAAGTTAAATCAATCTAATCCAAACCAATCTAAACATAAAGAAATTGAAATCACACCACTTGCATAAATTGAAATCACACTTGTAGAATTGAAATCACACCACACTTGCATAAATGAAATCACACTTGCAGAATTGAAATCACACCACACTTGCAGAATTGAAATCACACCACACTTGCATAAATGAAATCACACTTGCAGAATTGAAATGAAATAAAACAACTACACTATGTTACCAATATGTACAAATATGTGCAAACTGTGGTTGATGGGGGCCCTCCATTCCTCGGCAAGCACACCGAACAACTATCACATCTTGGAGATTAAAGTAGCAGTATGTATTTCATAAAGATTAAGTTACAAGATATTATAAGAATTCTCTCTCCTCACTTTACAAATCACATCTTGGATGGAACTTGAAACCTCCAACTAGTAACTAGCAACTAGCTACCTCTAACCTCTAACCACTATATACAACTTATAATTAACAACCCTTTGTATGAAGGGTGCACTCATATTTATAAAAAAATTGAGGATAACTATAAAATAAATATATATCCTTAGATATCTCCTAAATCCACTTTTATCTCTTGTGGTTACAACCAATCTCCTAAAAATGTAAGATACAAATCCTCTCATCCATTATTCTTCTCCTTTGGATGTGCATAGTTAATGATCCACATCTTCTACAATTACTCCACAAATCCTCATGAGTTGGACTTTCAAATTCGAATTTGTGGTTGGGTGGCCAAATATGACCCTTCTAGAATCTCCCAGTAGGCCTACAAAATCACAAAACTCAAAACACTTTTAGATATATATGAAAATATGTTAATTTTATAATATTTAATCACAAATTCATTTAAAATACTTAAAATCAATGACTTGGAAAATAATAGTAATAAGCCCATATGATTATGAAAATGGTTACTAAATGTAGGGTTATGGAGTTATAGAGTTACAAAATGAGGGTTAAATGATGAAAATGAAGGTGAAAGTGGATGACATTTTGGAGACCAAACATACCCCCCAACTGAAGATATTGCATGTTCTCATGCAACTATTGCATTGATTCACTTAATCATAAGTTTATCTTCTTGAAATGTTTTGCTTCTTTATGAGATTTGTCTTTGTATTGATTCTCTTTTCACTTTGCATAATCATATCATTTAATAAATTTTTATTCTTTTTTCTAAGTATACTTTGAAATACATTTGATTGCAACATATATTTTTATGGTTGGTTCTTGTGTGACAGCCATAATTTTAAGAGTATTGGTTCTTGTGTAGCAAACTTTTATTAATTTTTTTTTGCATCAAACTACTTGAAAACATTGAGAATTCCATAGTAGTTGTTAGCCATTTAATGTGTACATCAATTGATCATTGCAAAACATATAAAATTTTTGAATCAAAATGAAATAATAGTTTATTTGGGAAAAATATGTTGGTTAAGATGAAATGAAATGTGACATGTGGCATGAAATATGAATATCCCTTCCCCCCAACTTAAGGTGTTTTCAATTTTCTTGCAAATGAGAAAGGAAATATGACTGTGGTGAGGGAATTGCCAAAATCACAATTTTAGCATTTAAGGAATTACATGATTAAAAATTAGAAAATTACATATCTTCACCTACCTGAAAAGTGCACAAGCTATGTATATCGAAGAGTGTGTCTGTTGTTGTTGGATCATGGAATATGAAGTAAAATAATATGATCTTGCTTCTTCTTTCTCTTGGTTGTATGAATTGTGGACGATATTAGAATCTTTATTGCTACGACTGTTGAATTGAGTCTTGCTGCAAATTTCTGAAATAATTTAGTCTTCATTTGTTCCCACTCAGCAGCATAATTCTTATCTATGTGAATAGATGTGTCGATGTCGAACATAGAAAAGAAATTGTTGAATTACTTTCCATTAATGAATGTCATTAACCAACACGAGATTACTCACCATTGATGTCAATGAGAGTTAATATGCCTAAGTACATCTTACTAGGTACGAATAGATGTGTCGAAGCTGAGTCACCTATAAGATTCGACAAACAGGGGACATTGATGCATTCCCATTGTTTATTGGCGAGAGAAATTTCCATTAAGGCATGCAAGCCTCAAGGTCCTTAAAACATATCTAGTCTTGATCCCAGATGATGTGTCAGAGTCGATGGGTCAAAACTTGTTAGAAGGGAGGCCTTAATGAATCCTCCAGCATCTAACAGGAGTATGAAATAATAATTTGAAGGACTAAATATGAAAGATTTACATTGAAGCAAGGTTTATTTGATAGAAAGGAAAAGGAAAATTGGGCGACTCAAATTTGTAAGGGAGTTGAATGACTTTATTTTTGGGTTAAGGTGGGTGAAAATGAGGCAAGAAAGTGTGAACATTGCAAAGGGAAATGAGTTTTTGGTAGTAGGGAGATGAACAGTTATAAATCGACTGCGTGCTTAGAATGAGTAGCAATGGTAAAATTGGTATGTGTTTTGTAGAAATGGTGTGGTGGATATGATTTTACATTGAATGATCATTCTCTTATGAAAGAAACTTGGTCTTTAAAAAGGTACTCGAGCATATAATGCTCTTGTTTCATCGTCCTGGAACCTGCAAGCAATTTATGCAATAAAATGTAAGATTATCAAAAGAGAGATGTGGTTATTCCCTCTTCATTTTATATATACACAAAAAACTTAGAAACAATACTAATAAAACAAATTCAAGAATGAAAAAGTAAATGCACTTTTACCTAATCAGTACCATGGATCACCTGTTATTGTTTTGTTGGTGTCTTATTCATTGTGTTTCTAACCAATTTTGAGCTTGAGATCTCTTATCCAAACTCTTAATGCTTCATCAATAGACCATAAACATAATTTGCATAAGCTACTAAATTGTGTTGATTCTGCAGCTACTAAACACACAGATCATTGCATTGCCTTGTCACTTTTACAACTTGCATTTACACTCATATGGTGGTTTTTCAATTATTGAAGTTGGGTTTTTAAAAACTTTGCATATTTTTATGAAATTCTAAGTCTGTAACTGTGTTTTTTCTTTTTCTCTAGCGCTCCCCTTGTCCATGATCCCATGGATCAAGAAAATGCTAAAAAATCAAAATTCATGGATTAGCTTGAAACTAAGGCCAAAGCATAGATCTCGTCACTCTGAAACCAACATAACCCATTTCACTGAAATCGGACTTTGGATGCTCCTAGAATCACATTCTGTTCGATTTAGGAAACAATTAAAAAAATGAATTTTTGAGTTGCAGGAATGCCTAGTCAGCAATTTGTTAATTGACTGGGTTATGAATTGGCAAGTTTTTACTAGAGCTCATCATTAGCCAATGTGTGTTTGACACTTGTCACTAGTTCATTGGTTTACACGTGTTTGTTTTTTTATTGGTCAATTATTTTGTTTGGTGGCCCAACGAGGAAGTGCCACATGGACCAACTAATGGTTGCCACCTGGCCTCCTCGTGGCGTAAAAAGTTTTGTTTGATGCAAAGAAACCTCTGCAAGAAACGAACCTGAGACCTCATATCTACCAACAATGTTTCTTACCAATCCGCGTGACGTGTGTTTCTTGTTAATTAAAGTTTCAATTGCCCATTTAAGTTTTAATACCGACGCATTTGGAGAAGGGGGTCGAGACTAAGCCCTAGACCTTGGACCTCCAGTGCCATAGGACCATAGGTGGGGGTTGAGGGCTAGGCCTTATCCTAGGCCACGGTCCCATGTAGCGCGCCATACGACTAGTTGCTAATGTTAAAGGAGCCAGCAGAGAATGGGACTAGCCTAGGGTTGTATGGCCCTCCATATGATCACACCAGTGGAACAAAAGGGATAAGTATGAATTTTAACTATCCTACAATTTTGATTGCGAATTGAGAATATAGGTCAGGTTTGCGTGCAGTTTTCGCATTCGGGGAGCACAGGTCAGGTTTAGTTTGAATTATAGGATTATTAACAACAAAATTGGGTAGAAACTTAAAACAATGATATCTTACTCAATGTTTGGCCAAATGAGGTGTATAAGAGTCACATTAGGGGTTTTCGACAATGTTGGATCCATTGGAGGCATTATTTTTGTTGTTTAAGCTTTGTAAATGCTTGTAATTATACTTTTGATTATGAATTTAGATCTCTTATCCAATTTTTATTGCAAAATTTTAAAACTAACTTTGTTGAATTGTTTTTTTGAATCTTCCAGGTTGCAAAAAGCACAAGAAGAGAGCATACTCATCAATATTGAAACTCTTTATTCAAAAACAAAGCAAAAGGATTCGATTTCTAACTTCAAACTGTGGCTCTCAAAACTCTATGTGTATCCTTCTTCTCAAATATTCCTTCTATTTGTTCATCTTCTTGTAATTGATTAGCAAGCTGGGTGGCTCTTACTGCACCACCAATAAATAAAATTGCAAATAAAATGAAATCTAACTTTAAAAATTAAAAAACAAAACACATCACCAAACATAGTTTTTATTCATTGATTCTATCCTAGTCTACTCTACTGGAAATAGAAAATTTGTTTCAAGTGAATGCATATTTCTAGTGTAACCATGTGCGTAACAGGAGTAAAAATATATTCATGCTTAGTTATGAAAAATATACGTTAAAACACATCAAAGCATGAAAAACCAATTATTTCGATAATGCAATTAAGAAATAAGGTAATCTGATCCTTGACTGGAACCAACTTTCAATAAGGCCATGACATTCTTGATTCCTTTCTTCATTTAAATCACTTTGAATATCCTCCTTTATTATGCATTCCTCAAATTATAGTAGTTTCTCCCCATCAGCAATATTGCATGATTCTTTAGTCTCTTCAACAAATTGATAAGAGGAATCAAAAGAGACTTGAAGATCTTCTCGTGGAGGTGGAGAGACAGATCAATTTTTGAATGTAGTTAAAATATACCCTTCATCAGAAGAAGATATCCCAATTGTTGCTAGGATTCGAGAGAGTTCTTGGAAGGACATTCTTCAATCTCCTTAATTGTCTATGAATTACTCCAACTGGTTGATAATTCTTGTCATGCACGCAGATTAGTACGAAGTTTTGAAAATTATTAAAATCTAAAATGCAAAATGATTTTAACCATGAATCTAAAAATGAATGCAACTATATTGAGTTGTCTAAACTTCAAAATAAACACCTAGGTATGCCTCCCCGGAAATGACGCCAAAATGTTGGGTGATTTAATTGTGAGTTAAATACCTGTTATTAATTGTCAACCTGGAGTTCGTACAACTAACGAGGTATACATGTACTATATGTACTAGGTAGTTATTTATCAGAATAGATTAATATAATGCAGTTAAAACTAATTACCAAACAAGTTAAATCAATCTAATCCAAACCAAACCAAACATAAAGAAATTGAAATCACATTTTCAGAATTGAAATCACACCACACTCACATAAATTGAAATCACACTTGCAGAAATGAAATCACACCACACTTGCATAAATGAAATCACACTTACAGAATTGAAATGAAATAAAACAACTACACTGTGTTACCAATATGTACAAGTATGTGCAAACTGTGGTTGATGGGGGCCCTCCATTCCTTAGAAATCACACTGAACAACTATCACATCTTAGAGATCAAAGTAGCAGTATGTATTTCATAAAAACGAGGTTACAAGATATTACAAGAATTCTCTCTCCTCAATTTACAAATCACATCTTAGATAGAACTTGAAACCTCCAACTAGCAACTATAACTAGCTACCTCTAATCTCTAACCACTATCTACAACTTACAATTAACAACCCTTTGTATGAAGGGTGCACTCTTATTTATACAAAAATTGAGGATAACTATACAATAAATATAGATCCTTAGATCTCTCCTAAATCCACTTTTATCTCTTGTGGTTACAACCAATCTCCTAAAAATATAAGATACAAATCCTCTCAAAACCCTCTCATCCATTATTCTTCTCCTTTGGATGTGCATTGTTAATGATCCACATCTCCTACAATTATTCCACAAATTCTCATGAGTTGGACTTTGATATTCGAACTTGTGGTTAGGTGGCCAAATAGGATCCTTCTAGAATCTCCAAGTAGGCCTACAAAATCACAAAACTCATAACACTTTTAGATATATATGAAAATATGTTAATTTCCTAATATTTAATCACAAATTCACTTAAAATACTTAAAATCAATGACTTGGAAAATAATAATAATAAACCCATATGGTTATGAAAATGTTTATTAAATGTAGGTTTATGGAGTTATAGAGTTATGGAATGAGGGTAAAATGATGGAAATGAAGGTCAAAGTGGATGACATTTTGGAGACCCAACAATTGTTACAAGGAGAATGGGGAGATGATCTGAATCCCCTCCCAAGATAATCCATTGGCGAATCCCAAATATTTTATCTAGCAGGTTGATCCAGATTTAAATAGGAACACAACAAATTACAGAGATAACCATAAACACAAGGATGCAGAGGAAATAATACTTCATTTCATTAATGTAAAATACTGAAATATTCTTACAAACAACAATGGAAATAAACCAGCTAGGGCGATGGTAGCTGATCTCTAAGAAGAGATGTGTCGACTACATGCCTCTGAACTGTCTTACAATGAGGCTCGAAGGCCTATGTATTGAGAAGTAATGGAAAACCCTAAACATCCAAAAACCTAACCCTAGAAGATGAAACGCCAAATTGTGGGCCCTGTTTGGGTAAATTGGTACATCAACATCCCGGGGTCGTAACTTTTGGCATACGATCTCTATTTGACGTGCACAATATCTCGTTAGAAAGATATATCCAAGAAATACAACTTTGGGAAGAGCAACATCGATCCATGGACCCATGTTGCTCCCATTTTTCCCAAAAAATGTCGTTTAGGGCCTCAAAACAGCTCCGGAAGTTCAGGACCCGAAAAACTGCTAAAAATAGTAAATTGTGCTACAATGAAGGAAACTGAAAAGCTGAAAGAAACAATGGTGGGGGTCCAAGTGGACTTGGAAAGTGGCCACCAATATCCACCTGGATCATTCCTCCCCCCTTGGGAAGCAATGGTCCCCATTGCGTTGAGTTCTTCCATGAGATGAGGAAACTTCTGCTAAAGTGGTCCCTGGTGAGCCACTTGCCCTAGTGAAGGAGTTGGTCGGCTTTGACAACTTGATACAATTGGATATTCTACTGGCGAGTGTGCTTGATCTATGTGTCCATGATCCGAACAGTTGCAGCTTGTTCCATGCAATCTACATTTAACTATATGGGTGTGAGTTGTTCTGCAATGCTGGATGTGTCTAGTAATGGTGGAAAGTATGGCCGAAGGCGGTCCACATTGAACACTGGGTGCAACCAAGGAATGGGGGGATGTTGAGCTCAAATGCATTGTCTCCCACAACCTTGGTAATGGTGTAAGGACCATATCGGAGTGGTGTGACTTTCCGATAGGCTCCGTTAAGGCGTTCCTTTTGCAAATGCAACCAGACTTTGTCACCCACCTGAAACTTGCGTGGCACCCGATGTTGATCATGTCGCCGCTTGTACTCGGCATTTGATTTCTCCAGAATGTCATGGACCTGCTGGCGAATATGTTGGATGTGCTCAATGAAGTTGCTTTCCTTATCTGTTTCAGACTGGACATGAGCCGAATCTGTGTGAGTAGCTACAAATGGAATGGCCACATCAATGGGACATAGTGGCTGGAATCCCAAGCCCACCGAAAAAGGGTTGTGGCTAATCGAGATGTGGAGAGCCCGGTTGTAGTTGTGCTAAACATAGGGAAGAATCTCGTCCCATGTGTGTGGATGCTTTGAGTTATACATGTGCAGAATGTGTACGATCATCCTGTTGACAACCTCTGTATGGCCATCAATTTGAGGATGGAAGGTTGCGAACTTAGTGAGTTTGGTGTTGAGCATCAACCAGACACTGGACCAAAATGTACTAAGGAACCTACTATCCCGATCTGAGATGATAGACTGTGGGATCCCAAAATGTACCCCCACTCGTTCAAAGAAGAGTTTAACAGTGGCTTCTGCTGTGATATTCTTCTTGCAGGCAGCCATAATGGCCATCTTTGAGAACCTGTCGACAACGACAAAAACACAGTCGTTTTCATGCTTAGTGGAAGGAAGGCCTGGCATGTAATCCATGGATATGGATTCCCAAGGTTGACTAGGGGTAGGCAGTGAGGTATAAAGGCCTTGCTTCTTGATGGTCGGTTTGGCAATGGCGTAGGTAGTGCATGATCTAATGTACTTCTCGACATCCTGTCGAAGATTCGGCCAATAGAAATACTTCTGCAGTACTGCCACCATTTTCTTGACCCCAAAATGTCCAACAGCCCGACTGTAGTGTGATTCCCAAATCGTCTTGGCACGCTCGCTTGAAGGAATAAAAAGGTGACCCAGGTGGCATAACAGGGCATCTTGGAGGTGAAAACCTGGAACATGTTGACCCTCCAAGAGTGTCTGGTATGTGTGGCCGACTTCTGGGTCGCTTTTGTAGAGAAATGGCCAATCAAAAGTCTCGTTCCCACAAGAGTTGAGCACAGTGGTTAACGCCATGATTGGTGGTCGACTAAGGCAATCTACAACATTATTGGTGCTACCCTTCTTATACTTGATATTCAAATGGAACTGTTGCAGGTATGTTGTTATGAATATAATTCATAGAAATTAGATAAATAAAATAAATAGTAATATTAAATAGTTAAATATTATTTAGGTTAAATATCATTAAATTAGTGGAAAAGGCGAAAAGCATGTCTAAAAGACATGCCATTCACGAAAAGCCACCTGTGAGGTAATAAAAGCAGGCCCCTCATTGTAATATTATAGCTCTCATACAATATATATATATATATAATAATTATTATATATATATATATAATATATATATATATATATATAATATAATAAATTATAATTACAAATACCTGTGTGTATTTTTACAATTAAGTCTTCAAGCTATCAATTTTCTTGCTTCAGCCATAGTTTTTATGCTGCAGTGGTATCAGAGCCATGGCACACGATATGATCATGCAGGCCTTTGAATGCAGTTTGCCGCACAATTTGCCATTACGTTCATATCCTGATTAGGTTGAACAGTTTAGTATTCAAGAAGCATTTCAACGACTAGAAAATTCTTTTGTAGAAGTTAAAGAATGTCGAAACAATATCAATAATAAGGGAGATGATCTAGGTGAGGATTCAAATAAAGTTGATCGTGATGAGAATGATGATTATCTAGACCAAGATAATGAATCTGATGACATTGATATAGATCAAGAAGATTTGTTCAGAATAATGATAATGAACACAAAGATGTAATAGATAATGATCCAGATGAATAATATCATAACAAGGCGGAAAATGTTGAAAAAGATGAACAGCATGCCCACAATACTTTTACTCGAGAATGGTTTGACATTAAAAGATCCATTCCACAGAGAAAATTAAGAGAAGAAATGAAACATTTCATTGAACTTCATATATTTCCTGCCAAGACTATAAATTCTGACTATTCAAGAATTATGGGCAAGGAAGACATGAAGCGACGTTTATAGGAGTTACTCATATATTGGAACATGAAACACAATGTTGTCAACCCATACACCTGTCAACCCTTCGACAATAAGAATGCCATCCCTCATTCCAATCTGAGGCTACAGATGCACCAATACATTCTTGACAACCCAACACTAAGTCTAACATTAGGTCTCGAGGTTATTCCCGACTACACTAAAGTCTTGAACAGCAGAGATATGAAGGATCTCTTGAATGAATTGGTTTTTAATTATCGTAACCTTTTAGATTATGATAGTCCAAGTTTGAACCTGGATGACGCTGTGAAGAAGTATTGAAAGAATCTGTGGCAGAAACTGAATATGCTTCTTCTTTATTGCCAGTACAATGAAGAAAACAAGGAGACTTTTTGTCAATCAAGGGATATGAAAACTTGTTCCAGGTAGTCAACGAACCCCTACATTCTTTATTCCGTGAGCGTTACCCTTCGTGTGAGCATGCAATGGAAGTGTGCATAGAAATTGCCAAAATCGTGGATGTCATCGGTTTGAGAGGCAGAGATATAATTTTCATACCCGACAATTGTGTGCGTGCCTTTGCGCGCATTCTTTGTGATCTTGCAGAGTCAAAATATTTGAAAATCAAGAGCATGGGAATTTGCCTTCGATTGTTTTACGCAGGCATAATTTACAGTGTAGGATACAGTGACGTTTTACAATGTTATGTGATTGAGATTACTCAGTATCTCTTATGGTGCCAAAATTCCAAAGATATAATGAATGAAGACCTTTACAATGGAATGACAATATTGTCCATCGCTTGGACCAAGAACGAGTTTGTTGTCTTAAATTTTACATATTATGTTGACTTTTTGGTGAACGTAGTTATAAATTGCATTTACCATTTACAAGATCTGAATACAGAAGTTGCTGAAGATCTTTCCAAATTTGATGGCAGCGTTGCCAATGAAACACCGAAGCTGCATCTCTGTCCGCTAACCATCCACACGCAATCACCCTATTCCCCATTTTCCATACCTTGCCTTTGTCAATCCGACAATCCAATCTCGACATCAAACATTGTGTCCAAATCAATTTAACACCCACATATTATGTAATCGTCTAGTCCCATGGTCATGTCTTTTGAAAAAAATGACTCGTTATACGGGTCGTAATAAAGATACGTTGGGTAAAGTGTTTTAAGAGATATGGTGGTGACGTGAGACGAGTTATATATATAGATATAATGATTAATCAAACATATTTTGATATGGATGACAAGCTATATAACATTTAATTTAAACATTAATCACAATTAATTATTTATATAATCACAATTATTAATTTTATTAATTTGATTGTATAAATTAATTAATTAATTTATAGAAAAAATGGATCTACAAAAAAAAATAGTTAAAAATAAAAAATAAAACCAACAAAAAAAAAATAAAAAATTGAGTAATATATATATATATATATATGACTTGTTAAAAAAATTATATAAAAATATTATTATTTAAAAAACAAATAAAAAATAAAAAAAAAAAATCCAAGAAATAGTACTGATAAACTACATGACGAATTGATGATGAGACGACAGACACTAAAGAGAAGAAAACCCCCAACGTTAAAGCTTTGAGGACAAAGCTTCCGAAGGAAGAGGCTATGTTATGAATATAACTCATAAAAATTAGATAAATAAAATAAATATTAATATTAAATAATTAAATATTATTTAGGTTAAATAATCATTAAATTAAGTGAAAAGGCATGTTTAAAAGACATTCCCATTCACGAAAGGTCACTTGCTGAGGTATAAAAGCAGGGGCCTCATTGTAATCTTATAGCATCTCATACAATTTTAAATATATAATAAATTATTATTACAAATACCTGTGTGTATTTTTACAATTAAGTCTTTAAGCTATCAGTTTTCTTGCTGCAGCCATAGTTTTTATGCTACATATGTGGACCACTTTTGATGGCGATCATTCTGCAATTTCCCTTGGATCTGTATGAACTGCAGGGGTCGGTGTTCTGTGTGGATGACCATTTCCTTCCCCAAAATGTAATGTTTCCATTGTCGGCAGGTCTGCACAATGGAATACATCTCTTTGTCATAAGTGAGATACTTCCGGATTGTGTCTGAAAGTGTCTCACTGTGATATGCCATTGGATGCCCTTGTTGAGTAAGGACTACCCCAATAGCATAGTCATAGGCATCTGTCTCGGCCTCAAATGGTTGTTGCAAGTTTGGTAATGCGAGAACTAGTGTCGTGCAGAGACGATATTTCAACTCTGTGAATGCCTTCCGTTGAGATTCAGACCAAAAGAACTTTTCTTTCGCTCCTCCCTTGGTGACTTGACTCAAGGGCCAAGTGATATGAGAAAATCCCAACATGAACCTGCGGTAGAAGTTGGCAAGACCTAGAAAGATGCGGAGCTCTGTCAGAGTGGTTGGAGATGGTCAATCTCGAATGACTTGGATCTTGGTTGGATCCACATGCACCCCCTATTCATCAATAATGTATCCCAAATACTGAACCTGGGTCATGCCAAAAGTGCATTTTTCCAAATTGGCACATAACTTGTGTTGCCGCAGTGTTTTGAGAACTTGTCGGATGTGGTGGAGGTGCTTTTCCCAACTCTCGCTGAAGATCAGGATGTCATCCAAGTATACCACTACAAATGAGTTGGTGAATGGCCGCAAGATGTCATCCATTAGCCTCATGAAGGTTGCAGGAGCATTCGTCAATCCGAAAGGCATAACCAACCATTCAAAAAGGCCCTCCTTGGCTTTGAAGGCAGTCTTCCACACATCGGAGGGTTCGATTGGTACCTAGTGATATCCTGACTTCAATCGATCTCGCTGAAATATTTTTCTCCCTTCATTTGGTCCAATAGGTCATCAATCTGTGTGATCAGGTACCTATTATGGACAATGATCTTGTTCAGCACCCAATAGTCAATACAGATTCTCCAAGCCCCATCCTTCTTTTATACCAACACGATCGGGCTCCCACAGGGTGATGAAGTTGGACGGATGTGACCCTTCCGCAGCAGCTCTTGAATCTGCCTCTTGATTTCATCATTCTCTAGTACGGAGCACCAATATATTGGTCCATTGGGTAGCGGCGCACCTGGGGTCAGATCGATGGAGTGCTTGACCTGACAGTGCAAAGGAACCCCTGCAGGGGAGGTGAAGATGTTCTCGTACTCCTCCATGACCTTGTCCCTCTGTAGTTGTCATGCGGAGGGGCCCTGTTTGGAGGTTGTGGCCACTGTCTTCTTCTTTCCTTGAGGGCGTATCATTAAGAAAACAAATTTCTCAGTTTTGGAAATGAGCTTACTGCATTGTTTTGCAGTAATCAAAGAGATGGTGGTAGGCAACGCTACCTCCAGTATCATGTACAACTTATTTCCCAAAGTAACAATAACAACACGGGGCCTTGATTCATACTTATCATGTCACTTCCACAAGTATGGTTGTCCTAATAATACATCACAAACTTCACGGGGAGCAGTGCCACACAATACCTCATCCGTGAAGGGCTTGGTGTTGTATGGAAGGCGACATTGTTGGCTCACGCGAAGATCCCGTCCTTGGTGAAGCCACCCAATGGTGTACGATTGTGGATGTGCTGTGGTCAGTAAACCCAGCCGCTTCACGACCTTTACCGAAAAGAGGTTCTTTTGGCTCCTACTATGGACAATGAACTGTAGCAGCGAGCCCTTTACTCACATCTAGGAGTGGAAGAGACGCTCCTCCTCCCCTGGATCTTCAGGTTCCTCCTTCTGGATCTTTGTGGTGGCAATGGTGGCGTTGGGCTCCACATCGATAATCTGCTTCCCTTTGTCATTCCCCTTGTCAGGTTCTGACTTAGAGTCAGACCATGTATCTGATTCTGAAACCTTTAGCTCGGCCACTAGTGACTGCTTGGCCCAACACTTACTTGTGTTGTGAGTGGAGCTCTTATGGAACTCACAACACTTTCCTGTGTCCTTTTTCAACTTCATGACATTGTTATTTTCTTGCAGCTTTGGTGGGTTGTCTTGGGCTGCCCCGCCTTGGATTTGTCCTTTGTTCTGCTGTTTGGGGGCACCTTTCCCTTGCTTTATATTCGCAGATCCAAAGTCTCGCTTCTTTTGTTTAAAATTTTGCTTGACCTTGACGACATATCGATACGTCGTGCCGAGCGAGGGGATGTTCAGGAATTCTATTTCTTCCTAGATGTACTTGTGTAGGCAGCCACAATGTTTGAGTACCAAATGTTGCTTCGAATCCTTGATACCCAACTTTCGACGAAGGGTATGGAAAATATTGGTAAACTTAGACACGTCTTGGTCCCTTCCCTGGCGCAGTGTGGTCCACTTTATGTATTGATCCTCATAGCTTCCGACGGGGTAGTACTGCTCCTTGATGGCATCCCGAAATGAATCCCAAGTGAGTGCGGTTGAAAATAGTGAGCTTGTACTTTCATCCTTCCTGTGAGAAGAGCGGAAATAATCTTTTCCCCACTGGAAAAATCATGAATAGAAAATTAACCCTCTAGCAGATTTAACCATTTATCGACGACATCTACGTCTATTTGACCCTCAAATATGGGGATTTCAAAATTAACTTGTACCTTAAATAGTGTGGTGTTTCCAAAGTAGCTATTGGAAGCCAATGTGTCGCCCCTGGGTAGCTGCCGAAGGATATGGGCAAAGATGTCCATCATCGCATTCCTTTGTCACTCGAGGGCTTCTTCGAGCAAGATTTTGATAGGATCTCCTGCCCCTCATCTTTCTTTTCATCCCCATTGCAGGCCATCGGGATTTGTGAGGCTGGTCTTGCAAAGGTTCGGACCAGTTCAAGCCTAATCCTTATATCCCGACCTCGTTGGGGACATGCAAAGAAAAAACAAAGAAAAAAGAAGACCGCTTTGATACCACTGATCCAGATTTAAATAGGAATGCAAACAATTAACAGAGAACCATAAAACACAGAGATGTAGCAGAAATAATACTTCATTTCATTAATATAAATACTGAAATATGTTTACAAACAACAATGGAAATAAACCAGCTAGGGCGATGGTAGCTTATCTCTGAGAAGAGATGTGTCAGCTAAAATGCCTGTGAATTGTCTTACAATGAGGCTCGAAGGCCTATTTATTGTTGAGAAATAATGGAAAACCCTAAACATCCAAAAACCTAACCCTAGAAGATGAAACACCAAATTGTGGGCCCCGTTTGGGTAAATTGGTACATCAACATCCTGGGGTCATAACTTTGGCATACGATCTTCGTTTGATGCGCACAATATCTCGTTAGAAAGATCTATCCGAGAACTACAACTTTGGGAAGAACAACATTGGTCCATGGACCCATGTTGCTCCCAGTTTTCCCAAAAAATGTCATTTAGGGCCTCAAAATGGCTTCGGAAGTTCAGGACCTGAAAAATTGCTAAAAATAGTAAACTGTGCTACAATTAAGAAAACTAAAAATCTGAAAGAAACGATGGTGGGGGTCCAAGTGGATTTGAAAATTGGCCACCAATATCCACCTAGATCACCAGTTGTTATAAAAGAGAAAACAAACAAGTCTTTTGGAAATTCTCAACTCCTTGGTTTGATTATTACTCCAACATGGGGACAATTTTATAAGAAGCACATCTACCAAGTTTTCACTGTCTAGGTTTTTAATGAAGAAATCTGTTAAATTGTCTACTTGATTCGTTGAGTAGACATTTCTAAAAATCCTAGGGTGAAATTGAGAACACCACCCAATATTAGGTTTTTCACTTTAATTTAGGAGATCTACAAAGTATTGAGCTAGAATGACTTTCTATCCAAATAAGGCCAATAGATGTTTAAGCAAGTGGAAAATAAATCAATATTGTAGAATGTATTGACTAGGAAGAGGATCATTTTTTCAAGTGTTCCTGCCATATAATTATAAGGCCTCTTGATTTTTCCATATCATCCTAATATACAAAAGACTAAGAGGAGAGACATGGTTTTAGAAGCATGACAACTTTTGATCCTTTCATCTTAATCTCCTAAAGAAAAAATATATTTGAGGGGGTCAAATCTCAACCAGTCATTTAAGAGCTATCCTTTTGGAGGGATTATTTAAACCTCTACAATTGAAGGAAAGAACTTTCATTATGCAACATTTTGTGGGATAGATTCTCTAAGGGCCCTAATGATCGATTTTCATTTCCCTAGCCTTATTTTGTAATTTTCTTGTCTTTGGGCAATGGAATAAGATATTTTCTTCCTCTACCCATGGTTATGTGAACGTTCCATTCCATGGTCCCTAGTCCCCCATCCACATCCGATATAAGAGAGACCGTAAGATTTGTCTCATTAGTCAGAGTGGGATTAGAGAAAGATATTAAGTGATATGAGTGACCTACCGAAGAGGGGGGGACCTAGAAAATGGGTTCCAAGGAAGAAGAATATCTCATATAAGGCCAGGGATTCCAAAAGAGGGGAATTCAAAGGATCAAAATAGAGTATGTGGGAGGATAAAGGCAGATTTAAATATGTAAGGGACACAAGGGCATCCAAATTAGGGGGAAATTAAATGAAAAGGAGAGACATTAACAAAATCAGAGGGAGGAGCTAAAAAATTAGGGAAATTGCCTTGGATAGTGAAACCAACAAAGGGACAAAAAAAAATTTAGTGCAAAAAGAAATATTCGTATGAGAAACAAGGAAATATGACATTTTTGGCATACCTATAGAGAGGGGGGCCTCCAATACATTGTATGGAGGGAAAGTCTCCTACAAACTCGATATACTTATCCTATCCTCCTTTGGAGATGTAGCCATGGGTTTCACCACTGATTATGACCTTGAGAAAGGAGGGAGAGGATCCTACTCCTTATATTTATTCTTTAGTCATAACTTCTTTATCTTTCCCACGTGATAGTCTTTCCTAAGGTGGTCATAGGGATGGTAGATTCCACGTTTGAAGGGGGTGCCCTCATAGTCTAGCTCTTTCCTCTGAGTAGTTTGACCCATTTTGATAGTGATTGTGTTTGAGAGATATAATGCTAAATTAATCCCCATAAGGATCCTTTCCATACCCATATACCCTATCTTATGGAAGGACAAATCAAGATCATACAAAAACCCCAATATATTTCCAATTTCCTTAAAAAATTATCCCAACTAGAAAATCAATGGTAAGCCGAAGATAAACCCAAATCGGGATGATAGTGAGTTTTTCTGACTTGGCATCAAAGTATATTGTCCACCTTTTTAGGAATAATGTTTGAGTGCCCCAACTCGAATGGTTTTGTAAATCCTTATCTACATCTTCATTTGATGAAGGAATCCAACCCAACTAACTTTTGGACAAAATTATACATATTGTTGAAGAGACCCATTGTACGAGATGTCGAATTTAGAGAATTTTGTATTGTGGATACCAACTATGGGGTGGGCCATATTTGGACTCTCTTTAGTGGATCCTCTGAAAAATCCACAAGTTCTTCATCCATACTTGGTTCTTGGAGAGAGCTTGAAATATCCACCTTAGAAATCCTTCAGTGTCATATATATAGAAATAACACCATAAGATAACCATCATAATCAATGCATATGCTCATAGATCACAATAAGAAAATGTCTCATATTAACATATGAAAATTCCAACCAAGTTAGGGACTTCCACGTACCACCCAACCATAGATTGGGTTGAACCAAATCTCTCTTTCAGCAAATCAACCATGTACCATATTCCAAGAAAGAATAAGGGATTTCATGGAATAAACCAAGGCAAAACCAACCAGGGATTTCAAAGGCCAAACCCCCTCAACCCTCAACCACAATGATTCCACCTCTACGGTCCATAAATCACTAACATCAACCAGATCGATCCCTACCCAAGCTGTCGAGGGATCCAAAAACTAGTAACTCAACCCACTAAGGGCTGCAAAGTTTTTGTCCCAACCTACAACTCTAGGCACTAGTAACTCAACCGAAGTTATTCCAAGGCTTCCAGAGCATTCATTCCAACCCACAACCATAAGGAACCTAAGCACCAATTAGAAAAATAAGTGGGGAAAATGAAAACACCATGGCTATCAAGAAATGGCAAGATAAGGTTAAAACCACTGTCAATACAAGAAAATCTCCATGCCAATGACAACACATAACCAAGGAATCACATGCATGCATCATGCATCCAAAAAGCAACAAGGAGATCATACATGCAACATGTTACCTTCAAAGAAATTTAGTTGTAGTTGTTGATCCCACTATCTCCTTGTGCTTCCTTTCTTTTCCTTTGCTTTCTTTCACCAAATCCAAGTGAATACTAGAGTGCTCCAAGCATGATCCAAGAATGCTCTAAGTGTGCAAGAGTGTATGAGATAGAGAGTGTGAATGAGAGCTCAAAACCAAAAATTGTCAAAAGGCTAGCAATTTTTTCTTTGAAGCCTTTTTATCATTGATGCCTCTATTTTCTTCATTTACCTTTATTTTTCCTCTAATTTCCTTTGTATGCGCATTTGTGTCTCTTCATCTCCCTTTTCTCCTATTTTCCTTGATTTTCATAATTAAATGCTAATTAATTCCTCTTTTCCTTTTCCAATGCCTTTACCAATTTCCATAGCCATTAATAAATCACCAATGATGCCCATTATAATTGTTTTACCCACCATTCAACTTGGAATACGTGTCACATGACCTTGGTATTATTTTATTTACATGGAAAAGCAACTAGGGGTTGTTACAAAATAGATGAGAAAATAGGGAAATGGGATGAGTTAGTGGGCCCATACCAACTATCTTGTTTCCTCTAAGAAAAATAAATCACAGAGCTTATTAGAAACATGAGAAACAAAATAGAGAACTTGGCATTGCCTTTTGTATTTAAAATATTCAGTCACCTTACCCCCGAGATCGAGGGACAGAGTCGCTCTAAAGACGCAGGAGGGCGAGGGTGAGTTGGGTTCCGTGAATTCAGTCTGAGTGCATAAAGGTATTGCAAATCCTCTCTATCCATTCCAATTGAATCCCGATACTCTGTACATATAAAAAAGTAGGATCGAGAACTCAAAAGTACATCAGAATTAGTGCAACAGAGCTTGATCCTTGTGGTCACTGCACATCGTTAGTCCACAACAATGGAACAATGGCAAGGTCTCCCTTCAACAACCTCTTTCTAAAAAACCCCCAAATTAGGAGTTTTTCCCAATTATTTATACAAGGAAGATCAAGGGTGAATATAGACAATTTCCCCAAAATCTGCTCATCAAATTATGATCAATTTTACACAAGATTAATTAATTGACATATTCAACTAGATATATGATTAGATTGGGTCAATTTAGGATGAACTCCTTGAACAAGACCTTGGTTGGTTCGATTCTTCTAATTGGTTTCTTGGTTTAGGTGTAATTATCTAATGGCCATAACATAAAATTTTCCCTTGAAAGAATATTTTCACTTTCTAGAGAAAATCCTTGCAAGTAACCTAATTGGGGATGTCCTACTGTTAGCTTCCTATACCAATAGGTTTCATTTTTCATGATTGAATGGAGAAATGCCAAATATGTTCATCCTTTTCATGCTGCAAAGGTTCCATATTTTGTAGAATTTCACCATGTATAGGTGGTTGACTCTTGCCACAGTTGATGAATAGCCAGACAGTCTAATCCTGGCTAGATCATGTTTGAATTTACTTGTCTTAGAATAGAGAATAAAGGTCTGCACAAACAGTTCAAGCTTGGGAGACAAGTAGTTAGGTAGATAAGCAAAGGGTCTCAACAGCTTAATATGAGCCCTGGTAGAGATAAGGGTAGACTTAGATAGGAGGGAAGCTAAAAGAAAAGAGAAGAATCAGGGTTTTCTAGTTCAAATGCACCCAATGAAAATGAAGAAAACATGTTAGGTGTACTAGGTTGGGTAGATAGTTTTGATGGTATAGAAGCAGGTTTATGAGGAATTTTCTCCTTGGAACAAGTTTTCATCTCATAAAAATCATAAGGTACCATGGCAAGGTGACTACAAAACAAATGGAGCATGACTAATTCCCCTCCCCATTTCTCCAAAAAACACTTACTAACATTCCCACCAAGGACAATGAGATCTGCTCATTGCCTTTAGTCCACTTCATCTCATAGAAAAACTAAGTGAACATGTGTTTTCACCTAGGCAAAACAAGCCACATTTCTTGTGTAAAATGTCTTTATTCCATTTTGCCAAGTTTCCTAAACTTCACCACTTGCTATCCTTTCATTCCCCCCATGCCTAAGTTTTTACTCTATAAACTTAGCCTAATCCATACCAATCCATTCCACATAGTCATATTAACCTACTAACACTATTATATAGCTCCTATGTATATTCCCCCCCTTACTATGTAAAAATACACAAAATCCCTAAAAAATCTAATACCCCGACCCTTAGCTAACTATAACTATATTTTAATTATTTTTTTAGGGAGTTATTAGTCCACCCAGGGCCAATAACAACCCTCCACGTGCCCCATCGGGACTTATTTAGCCTTTGGCTAAATAAACAGCCGAAAACCCGCATTTTTACCCCCAAAACCCATTTAACCCAAAGTTGGAAATACACTGCAAAACATTACAAAAACCAGAAATATTAAAGCGGGTCCCCCGCAGATAACCCGCCGCCACCTTCATTACCCGCCAGCCATCCGATCATCGTCGACAGATACAACGGCTGTCGGTGATATCGGAAGCCCTAACATGCCGAACTATAGCGTCCGGGGGATGGGCGGTATTTCCGCCGTACCGAGGATGCGTGTCAGGCGCCCGGTGTGTTCGAAGCCCCCTCCCCCAATACCACTTTCCCATAAAGGCGGTGCGTGGAATACCAGTTACCACCCCACCGCCTCCCTGATGACGTCATGCCCACGTCATCTGATGATGTCACCCCCGTTGTCGCCCGCCTATCTGTTGACGTCACCTAACACGTCACCCGCCATGTCACATGCCATGTCAGCATCTGTACCTTGCTACACGACAAAATGATGTCATGCTAATGTCATCAGAAAAAAGCGCATCATAACCGCCAAAGTCAAAAATTCGGGTAAAAGGGGTGAAAACGTTGTTTTTACCCATTTGTCTTTGTTTTCTCCGAGCAACCAGTGCATGCTAATTTACATGCAAAATATCATTTGCACCATACAAGTCCGCCACCTAGCAGCTTTGACTCCATAGCTTGGCCCCTTGGCTCGCCTGGTCACCTGCAAATCGACCATTCCGCCAAGAAAACAGGTATTTACAACAATTTGCTCCCAACCCTGTTTTCATTGGTTTTCTTTGTAAAATTGGCCACAGAACCTATAATTTGAAGAGAAAAACACTGTGTTGCTACCAAAATACCCACAATAACCTCTGTCTTGCCAAATTCACCATAAATCCGCACAGTGAGCTAAAATTGAGCTCGTTCGGCCCTGCAAATTCTCCCAGGAACCCCGAAAACTGCCTTTTGTCCACAATTGTCGCCCATTGTGCCAAAGAAGCCCATAAATTATGCTTCTCCAGCTAATTTCAATCCACAGAGCTAAATTAAAGCCAACAAACTAGTTTCAACGGTGAAAATCCCGGAGAAATCCACAGAGCCATTGTTTTGCCTATTTGCTTGCACAGAGCCAAAATTTCCAATTTTAAAGGCAACAGAGTTTAGCCATGGAAGGTCCAGTAGCCTTGAACATCACTCCTCTTAATGCACCCCACAAGGAATTGGAACATCTGCCCTTAGCTGATAAAGACTATCTAATCCAAGACCTAGTAGGCTACCAAAACCATCTGCAAGCAGTCTGTGAGCTCAGAAACAGTTACTTAAACCAAAATTATGTCTATGGCATATGGGAATCAAATCTACCCATATACTACCTCCCCTCTGTGAATATTTTCCCTGAGATAATTCACCTCTGCTGTGAGAACTATGAGCCAACTAATAGGGCAGTTAAGACTCCATCTGGAACTACCCTTTTTCATATTACTCCTGACTCTATAAATCAAATGTTGAACTTCAAACCAACCCACCTCCAGTTTCCTCTTACTATGAAATTCTTGCTGGATGAAGGTCCCAAACTCTCCAGCTCAAAGATAACCAGAATTGCCCAAGTGTTTATGAGCGTAGATTGCCAGCCTAAGGAGCCACCTCCTTTTCACTATGCCTCTTTCAATGAAGTGGGTAGATTAGTGTTGATATGATATCTTTTGTTCTAGGGTTCAAGACAAGTGAGCATATTGATGAAACTATATTGGTTATGATGTCTATATTTACCCCAGGGCAGCCCCCTGCTGTCAAATACAACTATGCCAAATTTATTGCCAACAAGATACATGACCAATTGTTGAAGCTAGACAGGGAGGGAATCTTTAAATATTCATCCTATATCTATCATATGTTCTTATATTATCAGCCAGATATCTTCAAATTCCCCATTAGAAAATTGGACCATAAAGGGGAAAGGAGGTCTATGATTTTTTGGACCTCAATCTTTCATGAAGTCCACAGCTCTCCCTACTCTTATTGTGAATTTATTGATATGTTTTTATACCC
>APFE030151835.1:48062-59199 GCA_000404065.3 Pinus taeda
CCCTATGACCCAAATGGCTTTATCAATGCAAGAAGGGTAAAATATAGGCTGGCACCCTATGAACATTGCAACATCCCTAACATAGAAAAGTTTGCCAACCAAGATGAGTGGGTGGAGGGCACACTAGTTGAAGAGTTTACTGAGGAAGAGAAAATGGAACAAACTATGAAAAATCTGGAGAAAAATCTTGACTTAGATTCTTTTGGGCATGTATCATCCAAAATACCACAGCAAACTGGGGAAAGCTCATCAACTGCTACAACTTCAAAACAAGTTGCCTAGGAAAGGACTACACCAACAACAGGGACACCAAAGGGCAAGGATTTAGTAGTTGCAGAGCAAGAAACAATGGAAGAACAACCAACTACCTCAAAACAACACAGTCAAGGGCAAGCCCCTTCACTACAGGCACAAGCACCAGAAGTACCAGCACTGCAGACTCCTCTTCCTGAGGAGAGAAGTAAGAAAAGAGACCGAGAAGAGACCACACGTGCAAGTGGGTCAACAGAACAGCAAGAGGTCAAAAGGAAAAGGGTAGATCCTCTACCTGAAGAGGAAATTGTGGAAGACATCACTGAAAGCACAAGAGGAGATAGGGCCATCAGCCAACAGACTTCCGCTAGCTCTCAAAGATAAGAAGGGGAGAGGCAGCATGGAATGGAAGTCTCCTCCTCAAGGTCACAAGCTAAGAAACAATCAGATATCAAACAATCATTTATGGATATTAAGGCTTAAAATGAGTCATTAAGAATTCAGTTGTATGATCAATTTCTCAAGATGACACCCTCCAAACAGCAAAGACTAATGGCAGCTTATGATATCAAGGAGGAGAAAATGATCTTAAGTCATTTCAGGCCCAAGGTTCAGCAACCACAGTCTGCAGCTAACTACATAAGGACCAATCTAGAGGTCCTTGCCAAAGACATACACCCAATGGACCAAATAGAATTGCACAAACAAACGGGTGAAATGGTCTATGCTACATTGGCAGACAAGGCGATGCTGGCCCACCAATTAAAAGAGTCATTAAGTAATACATCTGCTCAATTGGATTTGGAGAAGATCTCTTCTCTGGCCAAAGACAACAGAATAAAGACTTTGGAAGAAATAATTATTGAGTTGGGACATGATCCCAAGGATGCCAAGGGCATCAAAGCATTGATAAAGAAGAAGGAGGAAGATATTGCAACCCTTAGAAAGCAGTTGAAGCTGCTTGTCACCATGCATCCACAAACAACAGAACTAGCACAAGAAAAAGCAGAAGAGGATGTAATGGATTTGTTGATGAGAATGAATCAAAGGCTAATGTAGACAGAGCAAGAGTTGGAGAAAGCATTGCAATCTGAGCAGGGAGAGCCGACCTCCCAGCCACCTGAAACAACTCCAACAATTGTCTCTGCTCCCCCCACAGACACAACAACAATCCCTCCCACTGAGCCAGCATCAACAACAGGTATAGCAACTATAGATACTACAACAGCAGCAATAACAGAGCTAGAGACCAACATGAGGATGGAAGAAATGATGAAGGAAGTGAAAGAGCTAGAAGCTCAAATGTCAGAGCTCAAAGAGGCAAAAGAAAGACTAGCCAAGCTAGAGGTGAGCTATGACAAGTCAAAAATAACAGTGGCAGAGAAGACCAGAGAGGTGAAGGCCCTGGAGAACAAGGTGAAATCATTGGAAAAGGATCTCACCTTGCATAAACCTCTGGCAGACATTAAAATGATTTTGTGGACCAAGATTGGCTAGTCCATTATTGACCAATGGCTATCAATTCAGACAATCTATGAACAAATTGAATTGATAGAAAGGGCACAAGAGCAAATTCAAAGGGCCAAGGCATCATTGGGAAATATGCTTGAGCAAGCCAATAGGTTGATCCATTTTTTGAATACCCATATGAAAGAACAGCTAGCAGCTTTGGAGATCTCGGACAGGACAGGCACCATTTTGACAGTGAAGAAGGTGCTAAAAATGAGAAATTTTGTACATACTTTGGAAAGGAAGTGCCAAGAGATGCAGATGGACATTAATGCCTTCAAAGAGAAATTCACAATCTTGCAGCAGAAGGGTCTACCCAATTTACTAACAAGCAATCAAAAACTATTATCACATCAACAGTATGCTCATAGGGTAAACATGTATGTAACAAATTAGATCACTGCATCATCCAACACTTCAGAAGACACGGGACCTCCTTCCGGGCAGAGTTTATATGACAAATTGGAAAATTTGTTTTATATAGAACATGAAATAAATCACCTTTTTGAAGTCAAGCCTAACTTTTACAGGTATGCTAAGGCTGATGAAACACTTGTGAAACTACAAAGACATCAGTTGCCTATAGACTAGTGGTGGCAGAGTATGCTGGAAGTTTTACCTAGGTAATTTGGATCTTTCTGCCTATGTACACTTGGTCAAATAGCAAGACACGTGGCAAATATGGAGGAAGGAGCTCAAGCGAGGATCAGGACACATTAAAGCCAAATCAAGAGCAGGTGAAAGGATCTGGACAACAACACAGGAATGCAAATTAAAGACACAACTACCAGCCGAATTCCTGGGTTGAAAAGTCTAAAAACTCTTGTCAGTTAAAGCAGCCAGCACAACCACAATAACTCCTACCTTTATTTCTACATTTATTCCTCTGACAGAGTAGGTGAAGGAAGTTATTACTTCATATCTTATCCACAAGATATTTTGTAATTCTCTTTTTGTATAAATACCCCCCCAAGGAATGTATTTGGGGTTGGTGATTCTCCTCTTGGACTGTGCTGTAACTCTAATATTTCTTAATACAAAGGCTGTTGAAGTGCATTGCTGTTGGACCGTTTGACTATGGATTTGATGTTCTGAGCTCTGCTACAGAATTCCTGTGTCTTTCTTTGGATCAATAAGTTATTATAAACTGTGGTTTTGTGTTTTCTATGTTTTCAAATTTCATATATGTTTCGTAATATTAACAACAGGGAAAAAGAATAGCCCAGAACTTGTTTAAATACACTATGTGTTCAATTCCTGCTGTTATTTATGTTTTCTTTAGAACTAGCATAAATAGAAATTCTTAGATGCTTCTGTTTCCACTAATTCTTTCACTTTGAAAATTGCCAAGGAATTCTTCACTACTCCTTGAAAATATTCATGCACCTTCCCTTTGCCACCATGATAAAGGATTCTTGACTGCCCTTTACCCCTTGGCACACATCCCATCAATTTCAAGATTTCAATATTGTTCCAAAACTGATTAGCTTGCTCTGTAGTATTGCCCTTTATCACAGAAACACACTTAGCAGTCCATCTTCATAAACTCCATTGCCCAATGGAATAAACTCTTTCAGACTTGCATCCTAGCTCTGTTTAAAATCACCATCCAAACAAATTTAAAACAAAACTCTGCACATCATAACTAGCATAAAAACTTCAAAAAACAAAGTTAAATTATAAAGAGAGAGCCCTCTCTGGACACAGTTCGGCTAGAAATTGCATCTAAAAGATTGGTTAGTGGCTAGCTCAGTCGTATTCCCTTTTCTCACAAGTTTTGGGGAACAACCTGAGTGATAACACCTACAAAAAACCCATGTTTTAAATTCTCCAAATTTCGCTTCATTTTCCAAGAAATCATGCCCAAAGTTGATGACTTGATTATGCTTGAAACAAGTTATCATAACTGTTGGTCCCTTCCTAGAGGCCTCTAGGCCCAACCTGAATGTCAAACAAGCAACCTGAAACCATGCCAAAAAAGCTAGGAATAAAACCATGTCCCATAATATTTGATAGGGTCGTGTGAATATGCAAAACTCATAGGCCAATTGCAAGATCTGCATATAAATTAGAAGCACTGGCTAGGCAAGAAAACAATCATTAGCAACAATTAACTCTTTAATCCTCTTAATTTAATAAAAAAATAGAAATGGTGATCAACATAATTAACATATGGATTCAGATACTATTTCTATTGAAAGTCGTAAAATAACACATCAAAAGGCTTAAAGGCTATGTGAAAGGGTAGGATGTCGTAACGAAAGGGATTATATGGCAGTAAAAATATCATCAAATCTAAGACCCAACAATAATCCCCAAAGGGACATCATGAACCCTTATCACTGATTTACTTAGAGTATTTAGGTATCCCTCCCACTCCTCCACTAGAGCTCCTTGTAGATTTAATGTTGTAGGGGAAATTCATTCCTGATATTAGTGGGGAATTTCACTTGCTTCCATTTGATTTAAAGTCACAAGTCTATCCTCATTCATTTTTGGATCAATTGTTCATAGCGAATGTGATCAATTTTTGAACCGATCCAAAGATCCTTCCCTATAAGGACTTTTTGGCTCGTCCTCACTTTCCATCTTAGCCTCTTTCTAGTAAGTGAAAATGCATGAACAACTTCTTTCCATATGATAGACCCATCCTAATGAGATTTGATTGGATTTCTTATCCAATCCAGAGTTGAGAAGGGGGCAATGTATTTTTTGCTCATAATTGTTCCCATAAACTCGAACCTTGAAATGTTCTCCATACTCCTTTAGTAGCTAAGGCCTTTGAGAACCTGTTGTAGTGAAAACAAAACACCCCCTTTTTATTCTTTCAAAATAGACATCATGACCCTTTTGCATCCATTTATGAATTTGAGTGTTTATTGCTTCAATTTAGCCTAGTCATCTTATTCATTAACGCTTGTTTCATCTTCCCTTATGGTTTGCAAATTTAGCCTTAGTTTTACTATTTATACTTTTAAGTTAATTAATATATAAATAATTACAAGTTAATAAACTTGTAATTATTATTCTGGTTTTAATTAGATTAATTAATAAAACATAGCCCCCGAGACCAAGATTCATACATTAACCATATTATAATTTGGTAAGTGGCTTAGCCCTTTTTAATATACATACAAATATAAACTCCGAACAATATGACAAATGGCTTTAATACAAAGAAACGTATATAGGTTTTGGTGATATATATTATAAAGAGGCTGAAGTATTATGGAGGAACCACATACCACGTAACCCTCCTCCGCTCCCTTATATCAGAGAATCCATCATATCAGAGTTTTTGTTATGTGCCATCCCTTAAAAGTTCCAATATAATAGATCTCCGATCTCTGATAATCATATTTCCCCGATCTCCAATTTCAAATATGCCAATCCCTCCGACCGCCGATATCCCTAAAGGCCTCCTCTCTGATATGTCGATAGTCATTCATCTCTGATCTTAGATAGGCCTTCGCTCTGACCTCCAACATACAATTCCTCCCGATCAGTGAACCTGATATGTGTATTAACTATGGTGTAATTGGAATATTGCGTCCACTCGTATATCAGAATTTTTTAAATGGTAACAATTGTAAAACCTTCGATATCAAATCTCTAATACAAGGCTTTGATATAATGGATCCAATATAGTTATTAAAGGGATTTGATTACAATATCGCATCTACTCCATATCGGAGCCACCCAATCTCAAACTATTTCATTTTGTCTCATTTTAAAAGTTCTGTTATCCATTTCTCCAATACCTATTAACATCTGCCACTTGTCATTTCCATAAAGGGTCAATGTTATATTTATTAAAACTGTTATTTAAATAGTTTTCGGGTTTTACCTAAAGTCCCCCTACCATGTGGAAAATTCTATTCGAAGTTAACTCGATTGTTGTAATGAACTCCATAATAGGCCATGACCAATATGTGTAATATAGGTGTAAATAGATTAATTAGTAGTTTAGGTTATATTAGTTTTAGATTAGATTAGTTTTAGGTTAGTATTAGATAGCAGGGTAACTGGACCCATAACCAGTTGGAACCACCATATTCAATGGAAAAGGAGTTGTTTTAAGTTCCCGACTGGGTGGTCTCCCCTAATGTTGATGGAGGACATTTTTGGCGCCATAAGGAGAGGCTGAGCTAGTTGATCTTTGTGAAGTCTTGTTTTAACATTTTTAACTAGCCATGGATCCTACATGCATTACTAGTCTGGGTCATGCTTTTAGCTCACACGGGCCTACCATATGTATGTCAAAGAAACAAATTGAATCCATATCTAAATTGCAATATGATGGCGAGAGCGACACTATTTTTGCTTTAGATCATGTTAATCAATTTATACACAAATTCAAATGTTTTAACATCACTAAAGACAATGAAATTTGCAAGTTGTTTATTCTCACACTTCAAGGAAGGATTTGGGAAGGGTACAATATGTTACCAACCAAGTGCATTCACTCTTGGAATCACTTCATGCAGGTATTATTTTACGCTCATCAAAATTATAGTTATGAAAAATTGTGCTCATAATTTGATAACTTGACAATCTTTGACAATGAAATTGTTAGCCACTTTTCTGATAGATTTATGTTATTATGCTACAGATCTCATCATGACTATTTGACCCCTAAGCAAGTTTTAAATGAGAAATTTACCTCTGTTGTTCAAGAACATAATATAAGAACTTACAACGAACATAAAGAGGAATGAACATCAGTAAATATTAATTCTAAAATTGATTGTACTGAACCTTTAAATGAAATTTCTAATCCTCCTCGACCATCAACATCAGGAGAGAATCTTACATCTAAAAGTAACTCTATGGTACCTCCTAATGTTTGTGATAATGAATCATTTTTAATAGAATCAAATTATACGGAATATCGGGATTTAACGAATAATCATAATGGCAATTATTCTTCTGAAAATGATCTAGATCCTATTTCGTCAATAGATAACACATTATTAAACCCATAATCGTTTAACGATTTATCAAGTGAAATTCAAATTGATGATTTGATTTATGAGTATCATAATTATTGTATGTGTCAACCTGTTGGAATATCTACGAGTTCAAACATTAAGAATGAATTGTATCATGAAATGCAAGGAGTATCTTTAAATGATTAATCACCTATTGATATCAGTTTAGAAATATCTACACATCCTTTTTACAATATTCAATATTCTCATAAATCAGTGGAAAATGATGTGATCTTTAACAATCATGACTTCTGATCATTTGATTCAATTTCTAAGCACAAACCCGCTTTCTTCTATTTTGATTTGGATCATCAACTCCCATTACAATTTTTTGATATCAATTATGACAATATTTTATACGATACTTGTTATGTTGAAAACTTGTTGTAATCATCTGATGACCCTCTTACTCTTGCATTTAATCATGGGTTGGTCAGTTGCCTTGATTTTAATGTAGACATAACAAATGTCTTTAAGGATCTTCCTATTTTTGCTCTTCACTATGACAGTCAATGTCTCACGAGGGAAAAAGATAATTTTTGTAAATTCACAATTGATGTTAATACTTCCCATCTTGTACAGTTAAAAAAACAAATACCTTGGTGGATCCTCAAAGGTAATATCTCTAACTATTTAGATTATTCATATTACGATAGATTTTATTTTCAATTAGAAAATTCGTTTAGCACAAAATTTTCTAATTTTAAATTTCTTCTATTTTCATTTAGAAATTAATGTGCGTAATAACTCTAGAATTTTTCTATATGGTTTAATTATTGATATTTTTCTTTTGCTAACATATGCAATGTATATTTGTGTAGGGAATACAAAACTTGCTTGGTTACATTGGAAATATGACTATACCTAGTCGTTTTCCTTTGAAAGAGTTAGAATAGGAAGAAATTTAGTTTTGTTTAGTTTGTTTTATTTTCTTCTAAAATAAAGCAGTTATGGTGTTTTAATGAATAGGAATGAGTTTTTACCATTCACTCTGTTATCATATTTCTTATAATGGGTTATCATTCGTGAAGCTTTTTATTTTATCATTATCATTTACAATGGTTAGCCTCATATTCTAGGTTGCTAACTCAATTATAACACTCATATCTACTTTTTTGTAAACATAATTGCATTATGATTAGGATTAGGACTAGTTTAGAAATTAGTTTAAATTGAATAAGAATATGGTTTTGAACTTTTATTAATACATGGGAGAAAATGAAGATTCATCGGGTAAAATTATGATCGAATTCTTACAGGTACACATTTATATGTTCATCCTCATTTGGTTTGATCTTTATTTCAATTTTTCTTTTCTCTTTTAGTTATTATTTCTTTCTTATATTTTGTTGTTCTTCTTGTAGGTTCTCATGGATTTGATTTGTAGATTCATATTTTCTTGCAACTAACATTTCAGAAGAACACTCATCATATGACATTTGAGAGTTTTCTCTTTTCAAAATTTGCTTACATTTTGAAATCGGTTGCCAGTCTTATTCTTAAAATTGAATCTATAAAGGCTTGCAACTATTTTTAAGCAAGATTTGCAAAAGTAAGAAAACCCTGTCAAAGCATACAACAATAACTCTAAATCAATAACTATGCTTTGAAACGAAAGTGTTTTATTAGCAAATCATCATACAAGATAAAATCAATATAATCTCATTTTTATGTTAATTCTCTATATTATCTTGTAAGACGTATCTCAAGGTTCATTCTCTTAATTGTCTTCTTTCTGATTTGATAATAATTTTAGGCTTAACACGATTGTCTTTTCATTTCATTTCACAATAAAATGGAGTAATGTTTTCTCTTTCAGTTTGGCATAATCATTAGGTGAGTAATTTTTATGCTCTAATTTATATTAACAGAACCTAATCCCTAAGGATCACTTCAATGAAGATGATTTCCTTATGTTCATTTTCAGCTTTCCTAACCAAGTAGAGCCCTTGGTTTTTTGTTCTTTGAGTTTAAATATTTCTGTTATTTGTTAATGAACTATCTTTAACCCCTATCTTTGAAGAAAATAAAACACATTTAACAAAAATTACTTAAGGTCATGAGTTCTATTGGTGAACAAGTTGTTTAGTCAAGTGAATAGTAGTTAGCTTAAAGCTTTTTACGCCATCCTTTTCTCTTAAGGAACAGTATGATACCCCATCTATTAAGTAATATCTATGAGATTAAAGACAACCATAGTTAAACATAAAAACAAAAAAATGGTCAATTGAAGGATAAAAGGTCTCATCACGAGCCGATCTACCATGATCATAAGTTCTAACATTGTGACATTACCATTATTGGTCATCAAGCCAAGGTAATGGCTTTCGATTGTAAGGTTGAAGGACAAGAGGTCTCATCACAAGCCAACTTATTCACCATGTTAGATCTCATGAATGACAATGTCGTTAGCTGGTTACCAAGACAGGACAATGATCTACAATTAGCATTCAAATAAGTTTAAGATGATCTTTTGCAACTATGCATTTATTCCTAATAGATGGGACACTGGCACCTAAAAATGTTAAAAGACATCCCTGTCAAGGCTATAAATCGCTGTTGGCACCAGTAGCCATGCCTATGGTATAGAGGTTAAATTAATACTATGTTTTCTTGATTAGTTTGTTTACTCGAAAACTTATGCCCAACTAAGTTGAATGTTGTGTATATAAATTTACTGAAACATTGAATTCATGGGGTAAATTTTTACAAGTTCATGAATGATAATGGTATATCTATTTATGTGACAACATATAATAGGGACAAAATAGTTAGGATATCTTAATTTGAGCATTTCAAATTATCTAATTATAATTCCTTCATTTTTAAACTAGGTTTTGTATCTTTACAACAGAGATAACTGCTTCTCCCCAATGTGTCGCCATTGTTGTAGTGAAAACACAACAACCCCATTTTAATCTATCATAATAGGCATGGGGACCCTTTTTCATCCATTTATGGCTTTGAGTGTTTATTGCTCCAGTTTAGCTTAGTCATCTTTTTCATTAATGCTTGTTTCATCTTCCCTTATGGTTTGAAAATTTAGCCTTAGATTTACTATTTAGACTTCTTCTTCTTTTTGTCGGTAAAAAAATGCTTTATATTATCATAACTTCAAGAAAAAAATACATCATCAATAGATAGTCTGAATACATCATTGTTTCCATACCATGCAAAGTGTCAGGCTTGAGAGCTAACATGAGTCCTACTCTCAACAAGATTAAGCTTGTGTAGAGGCCAAGACAACCCGTGTCGTTGGTTATTTCCAATACAAAAGTTGCACAAAAAAAGAATTTACTATAAATACACATTATGAGGGTGGTTTGGGAGGAAAAAGTGGTAGGGAAGCAAAGAACGCAATCCGCTCATGCGTATGCTAGTCAATATGTTCCACTTAAGTCTCCAATGCCCGAAGCTGGTCATTTGTTCTTTGGTGCTATCGCCGAAGACCGTTTATGGAATCTAGGAGCTCATTCTGTGTGTGTTAGAGGAGGCCACCAATTCATTATGATCATCATAACATTGTTCCCTCAAAGTCTCCATGCTCAAATGGAGATTATTCAATTCTGCCGCAATGGAGTCCAAGGTGGCCGGAGCCTCTACGTGGCTCGGGAAGTGACATGGGGACATGGCTGCTTTAGCATCTTAATGGAAGCTCTCATTCGACTTTGAGCCTGAACTGGGCACACCCTGTTGCAGACGATTTTCCATGCAATGACCAGCTCTTCCTCTACAAGTGCAACCTCTTTGTCTCGGCATACACCTGATGCCACCACCACTAGTTGCATTGCCACAGGGACAAATTGGTTGCCCCGTGCAACCCACCACACAAGATTGATATGAACCAAACAAACAAAAAACACTTCTTACCACCTCGTTGTCAAGGATCCTTGACCCGCTGGTGTAATTCTTGTATCCCTCTCCACTGTCTACCAGCAAACTAGGGGGCGTGTTACCAATCACTGAAGTGGATGGATCGCTCTAAGTAAAGAACCATGAGCCCAATTCTTTGTCACACCGCCTCTCCAGAGGAGAAATCCCTTTCCAGAGGTAGAACGAGAGTGAGGAAGGGGAAACGAATGCACACCACCGACACTCTCCAATCCCGGAATTGTATCCCTCGTCGCGCCGCCTGCTCCAATTCTCCCCCAAATCCCACGACCAGATTAATTGCAAGTTCCAATCCCCCGCACAACCACCTACCCCAAGTTCATCCTGAACTGTCGCCCCAAGCCTCAACCTAATCCAGGATGCTAATACCTCACTACTTTGTCGTGCCCAACAGTCCCTCCTTGTTATGAACCAGCTCAAGAAAAGATAGAAAAGATAGATCAACGCCTTATAATTCAGCCTCTTCGAGGGGGCAACCTCCTTTACATTACATA
>APFE030151835.1:61478-97918 GCA_000404065.3 Pinus taeda
TGCTTTTTGTGCAAGTGACACTTGTTCCACTTGTTCTTGTAATTTTGATATATCATGTAGCATTTCTTCCTCTTCTTCATGAGTCATGCTAGAGCTTTCAGGTTCCTTACTAGGTGTTTGCATTTTCTTTCCTCGGGGCATTAGTTACCGATAATAATGCTCTACTATGCCCTTTGAATCCCTTCAAAATAAATTTCAAACCAATCTTAAGCAAACATTTAAAAAAATATACACACATTTTTTCACTTTGTAGGAGCTCGATAATGCCTCTGATGTATCTCTATAATTTCAAATCATCCAGTTCTGAAATTGTGCCCTGCGGTATCCCTCTGTGTCCTCTTTCCAATGCCACTAGTCTGACCCCAATTGGATTCTCCAATGAAGAGTTATGCCAAATCTCCCACAGTGACCTGATTATAGACTAGTTGAGTAGAGCGAACTTGTACGATGTGCCACGAGTCACTGTTTCAACCTTTAGCTCTGAAAAATATATAGAAGAAACTACAGTCCGTCCTCTTTCTACACATTCTTACAAAATTTCAATCCAATGCTCAGAGAACAAGTTATGACGATTTTCCCCAGGTCACCTGTTTGGAATGTAATTCAGGAGTCTGCCAAAAGCCCAACTTCCTCAGATCATATTTCCGCAAATATAGCACAAAAAGCTCTAAAATTCGGACTTGAGATTTAGCGCGATGTCTTCTCAAATGGGTTTTTTTTTTCAACTTCTGAAACATCGCAGAAAATAACTTATAGCGAAACTGCCACGATGACCTGTTTGGAGCAGCAAAACCCTAGAATCCAAAGCTCTGATAGCAAATGTTATGAACCAGCTCAAGAAAAGATAGAAAAGATAGATCAACGCCTTAGAATTCATCTTCTTCGAGGGGGAAACCTCCTTTACATTACATAAATGAACAATTCTTGGATGATACAAATGAAAAAACCTCCTTTCTATATATAGGAGTCTAAGGAGTCACAATATAACCCAGCCGACCTAACAATAATAATATAAAGCCACAAAATAACAATAGAGGGATTCTATGGGGCATAGTAATAACAATATGGGGGCAATAGGGGCGCAAAAATATTAATAAGGGGTAAAACTACAATAGTAATGGGGTAATCACTAGTATTATAGGGACCCAACACTCCTCATCGCCCAACAACTGCAAATGGCCACCCTCCTACCTGCGTTGCACTTAAGTATTGCTCGTGGGAGTCCAACCCAAGTTCTAATGGGCCTTTAAGGCAATCATGCTACACGTGGAGGCCCAACTGGCTCCACACTCCAATGTGCAGCCACTTGTCCCGTAGATTAGACATTCCCATTGAGGATTACTATTTAGACTTTTAAGTTAATTAAAATATTCATTTGTCTAAAGTTAATATACTTGTAATTATTCTTTTTTTTTTAATTAGATTAATTAATAAAACATAGCCCCTGAGACAAAGATTCATACATTAGCCATATTATAATGTGGTATGCCACAATGTGGTATGTGGCTTAGCCCTTTTTAATAAACATACAAATATAAACTCTTAACCATATGCAAAATGATTTTAATACAAACAAATGTATATAGGTTTCGGTGATATATATTATAAAGAGGCTGAAGTATTATGGAGGACCCACATACCATGTAACCCTCCTCTGCTCCCTTATATCAGAGTTTATGTTATGTGTCATCTCTTAAAAGTTCCAATATGACAGATCTCTGATCTTCGACAATCATATTTCCCCGATCTTTAATTTCCAATTTGTTAATCCCTCTGATTGCCAATATCGATAAAGGCCTCCGCTCTGATATGCCGGTAATCATTCACCTCCGATCTCCAAATTTCGATAATTCTTCACCTCCAATCTCCGATAGGCCTTCTCTCCGACCTTTGACATACAATTCCTCTCGATTAGTGTACCCGATATGCGTATTAACTATGGTGTAATCAGAATATCATGTCTGCCTGTATATCAAAATTTTTAAAATGGTAACAATTGTAAAACCTTCAATATCAAATCTCCGATACAAGGCTTCGATATAATGGACTCGATAAAGTTATTAAAGGGAGTTGATTACAATATCACATCCTCTCCATATCGGAGCTACCCAATATCGCAACTATTTAATTTTGTTTCATTTTAAAAGTTTCTATATCCATTTCTTAGATACTTGTTAACATCTGCCATTTGTCATTTCCATAAAGGGTTGCTGCTATATTTATTAAAATCGTTATTTAAATGGTTTTCAGGTTTTATGTTACATACTTTTCTTTCAACGTTGTTTTAGTTAAGTTTAATAATAAAGGTTTGATCTCTTATGTGATTTGTGTAATAGGACATAACACCGTGCTCGGTCCATGCTTCTAAAGGTCCCCTGGCATGTGGCAAATACTGTTCAAAATTAACTTGACTATTGTGATGAACTCCATAACAAGCCATGACCAATAACAGTTAATGGGTCCTTCGGCCAACTATAGCGTCAAATGGTTTGGCTAAAGAACAACACTCTGTTGCAACAGTTTCTAAATTCGGCCTACGATCCAACAGAAGCAAAACCTCCAACTTTCTATTTATTGAGAGAATTTGGGGAGACTGTTAGCTCTGTAAATCTTGTATAAATACCCCTGAATTCGACGCAAAGAGGAGGAGGTCACAATCCACTGAAGGGGGATTCTCTGTAGTTGTTCGATTTGTGCAATAACGCTATTGTTATGTACAGAAAGGCCGATTATAGAGAAAACAGAGAGTTTCTGGATCTGCTATAATTGCTTAGCACTATTGTAGGCAATGTGATTATGGATTTGAGCTTCTCCAAGACTGCACATTTATAATGTAATTTTGACATTGTTTGATGAGTTTCCATTCTTGTGTACTATTACCGGAATGATGAATTTTCATATTTTTGTCAAAGTTTTATAATTGGTTTTGATCTCCATTCTAAGTAGTGTGTTTCTTTGATCTCTAACACTATTGTTGAGTCATATTGTGATATGTTGCTGCAGTCTTGCAGGAGCTATCTCCAAGAGGCAAAATGAGGTCGAAATCATACTTGATTCAATGAATTATACTTGTGGTGAATGATAACTATTTATTATTCATTTACAGGTGTATTTTGCTTTGATGTGTATTAATTGAAATGAACTATTTCTTTTGATTAATACAAATTTATAATGGATTATGTTTAAAATGAATTCAAGCTTGTAGATGGACTTACCTTAATAACTATTTATTAAAGTAGATTCATTTGCATAGTAGTTTTAACCTTTTATGAGTTTAAAAACTATTTTGGAATTCATAATCGAATATTAATTCTGAATTCATTCATAAACAATCCTTCCCCTTGTTTTAGTTATCTTTCTCTCGGATTAGTAGAGGGCTATCCCATTCTAGTTCGAGATAGTATTTCATATTTTAGATTAGTTTTACATCTGCATCTTAGTCTACATCAAGTAATCTCTTAAAGATCCTGGAAAATAAATCATTTAATTGCAGTTTTATCAACCTTTTTAAACCGATCAAACCTTTGTGTCGATTTTTGTCTTTAACCCACATCTTAAAGATCAATGCAAAGGAAATGTAACATGATGTAATATAGTGTAAATATAGTAATTATCAATTTAAGTTATATTAGTTTTAGATTAGATTAGTTTTAGGTTAGTATTAGATAGCAGGGCAACTAGACTGATAACCAATCCGAACCACCATCTTCAATGGAATAGGAGCTTCTTTAAGTTACTGACCAGGTTGTCTCCCCTAATGTTGATGAAGGAATTTTTTTCCGATCAACAGAACCATAGTATATTCTTCAGACCCTATCCTCCTAGTGTTTTCAGAGATGCAATGGACGACCATTTTCAAAATGTAAAAGACATTTTTTCAAAGTTCCCTGCCTAGTTGAAACACATTGTAATTGTAACAACCCTCATCAAAATTCCATGTAATAAAGTTAACAACGAAAAATAATAACCAAGGTCATGGTACACTTATTCCAAGTTGAATATTTGGTAAAAAATCCTAGTGTGGATGTTCATTTGGTTTATTATGACTAAGGAAATCAGCAAAGGCAATGATAAAGACTTTGGAAAGACATGAGTCATTAATTGGAATTTTATTTATGAAAATAAAAGAAATTAGGAGAAAATGAAGGTGAAATATCACATATTGCATCTGAGGAAGAAAATGAAGGAAAATAATGGAAAATTAAGAAAATAGAGACCTCATTATTAAAAAGGCTTATGAGGATCAATTGGTACCTTTTGTCAGTTCAATTTTGGAGCTCTTTCTCTCTGTCACTCTTGGACACTTAGAGTTTTCTTGGATCACTTCAAAATTGGATCAAGGGAAGCAAAGAAGGAAAATGAAAGCAAAGATCAAGTAAGGAAGAGCAAGATCAAACAACTACAATGGGATTATTTGCAAGTATCGAGTTGCATGTACGATTTCCTTGTTAGTTTTGGCATGCATGGTTATGCATGTGTGTTCTTGGTTCTCTTGTTGTCATTGCTATGGGTTTTTCCAGGTGTGACAGTGTTTTTCATCCTTGCCTTTCCATTTCTGGACAACCATGGTGTGATGGGGTTCTCATGTTTTTGTTGATTTGGATTGTCGAATGGATTCAAAATTAATTGAGGTGGTCTCTAAAAGAAAGAACGCATGGCCTAGTGATCACTGAATTAGACTATGGGTTGCGTTAAAGCTTTGAAATAGTAACCCATGAACCAGAATGTGGGTTGTGGTAAATCCATATTTTGTGTTACCTCGGTGGGCCTAAGAATCCTCGATTGGTGAATGGAAGGATATATGATAAATCCTAGAGGTGGGCGCCCTTGATCAAGCTTAGGAATCCTTGGCTAGTGAATGGCAGGATATACTGTAAATCCTATAGACTGGAGTCTTGATTAGGCCTAGGGATCCTCAAGCATTGTATGACGGGATGTACAATAAATCCTAGAGACTAGGAGACAGGGAAATTCCTCAAGGTGTAGGTGGAGAAATCTGGTGGCATCCATGCTTGTTTAGGGCCTAGTGATTTGGTGGGGATTGCGGTAAAGCCCGGTTCTATTGGTGAGGGTGAGGTGGTGTAGCCTCAGGAAGCCTTGGTTTATTTTGTTTATGAGTCTCACATTCATGCTTGGAATATGGCACGTGGGTGATTGGCTGAAAGAAAGATTTGGTTCAACCAATCTATGGTTGAGTGGTTCGTGGAAGTCCCATACCTAGTTGGATTTTGCACTCATTAATAATAGATCTTTCTCCTTGGTATTTCACGTGGAAATTTTGGCTTATATGTTGATTTTGTGGATGTTATATCCTTGTTATTTTTGTTGGTTATATGATGTCTATTAGTATGTTTTATGAAAATGATGATGTATGGATCTCATCATGTTTTGATTAGTAAAGAAATGTACAATGAATATTGTTATAGGCCATTTTGTCACATCTGGTCAATAGGCCTTCATGTGTATCAATCAACATCCTTTTACCTCCTTTTCATCATCCTTGCACAAATCCCTAAGCATGACTCATCCTAATCCCCGTGTTTCTACTTGAAAGCACCTTGTTTCAGTCATTTTAAGGATCAATACACCCTGGTCTCTTACTGCCTAGTGTTGAATACCAGGTTTGCCTACTTTTCACCTGTGTTGATCACCAATAGGTTTCTCAGTGTTGGGTGTGTGTTGATTCTATAAATTTGGGAAAAAGAGAAAGAATACTGAAGCTTCAGCTTCCAAAATCTTCCAGGATTTGTTGGAACCATTTACCTCAGATAAAAGTCTCAAATCCTATCCTATCCTACCTTGGAGTTTTCATCCCTTATCCCTTGAGCTCATCCTCCCATCAATAGTGGATCTCAAGTCCAGAGCGGTAAAAGGATAAGAATTCATCAATTACCTCCTTCACCTATATATTTACTGTCATCCATAGGCAAGCGATTGACTTTTGGAGAGTGATTATAACCTTATGTTGTTGTCATGAGAGATATCTTTCCATGCATTAGGGTGATTAGAGGTGCCGTTTGTGACAAGGAAATGACAAGTCAACTAGGAGGAGCTCTTCTATAGGGCCAACACCTATTTTTGTTTGAAACTCACTCCATTTTTATTAATGCAATGAGTTCTTTGTTTTCCTATATATGATGTTATGGTTTCATATATTTGAATACCATGTTGATGTATTGAATAAAGTGATTAGATGATGCTGCATAGATTCCATGGATTGTTGGCTAGTGTTATCTGACCATGCAGGTTCTAATTATAATGATCAGAGCTAGGATCAGAGCATTGGATCCAAGGAATGAGCGAAGCATACGACAAATTCTAGGTAGGCTTCATCCTGTTATCTATTTAATTTAAGGAAAACATTAGTCCCTTTGTCTTTTTGTTGTTCTAGGTTAGTCCACCAGGCCTAGGGAAGATACTTATATTCGTAATCGTGGATTCCACATAACAAATATATGACCGATGATAATCCAACTATTGTCATAAGGTATCAATTCTTCTTAGCGATTCTCAACTAAGTATGAAACCCCTATGCTCAGATATGTTGATATGACCTATAGATTGTATATTTGTGACTTGTTTGGCGAAATGCCTTTCATGGCTAGTAGGGGTTAGATAAAGTTTTTGTTCAAGTAGTTGCATTAGTATCATTGTTTCGATGTTATTTTTCGTTTCTGGAAGATTCATGAAGTTTTGGGAAATGGTCTGAGACCTAGCCTTGAAAAAATGGCACAAAATACAAGGTCACTAGCTCAGAACTAGTTGAAAAAGTCTCCAGTCGCTAGCATGCCCTTTCTATGGGAGCGACTAGAGGGTCCCAGTCGCATGCATGCCCATGTCATGGGATAAACTAAGGCTCTAGGTTAGTAAAATGTCAAGTTACCTTAGGGGTTGGTCACTTGGAAGGGTTGGTTGGCTCCTGAAGGTTTTGAAACATATGTAGAAGGTCAGATTGGTTGTGTTTTGTCGGTTCCAATTGCTTAACTAAACATGGGGAGTTGAATCATATCATAGTAGCCTCTCGTCACATGTTTACCCCAGTGGACCAATTAACTTGGGTAAATGTGGGAGGAGGGTGTTACAGTAATCTGTTTGATTTTATGAAGAATATCAAGGGGGATCTAGAAAACAAGTCCTAGTGAATTGGGATGGATTAAATCATTGACTTACTGAGTATAAGCCTTCCAACTCTATATAGGCATTTATTACACCATGATTGTACTATTTTCTCAATCTTGACTAGGAGAAAATTCTAGTCAACTTTTGAGTAATTTTTTGGCTTTTTAATTTGAATCCAAGGTATTTAAAGGAGACACCCAACTTTTTAATTTGAATTTGAAAGCATATTAAGATTCTAAGTTTTTCCTCCTCTAAGAAACCACTTTCAAAGAGACCGGAATTTGAGAAGTTCATCACCATCCTTGTAGCATTGAAGAAAAGATCCATCTTTGAGAGCCCAAATTTCCTCAAGATATCCATTTAAAAAGATAATGATATCATCTACGAAAAGTAGGTGGGTGATGAAACAATTGTGAACCACTTTTATTCTGTAGAAGAGATTATTTCTTTTAGCATATAAGATATCCCAATTGAGTACTTCAACTACTAGAAGGAAGAGAAGGGGAGACAAAATAATATCCTCATGCGAGACCTCTTTCTAGATTAAAAAAGGGGGAGGTAGCTCCATTAATTAATAAGGCCATTGAAGATGTGTTGATACAACTGTAATTATCCAAGAGACAAAGGTCCAGTGATTAAACTCTAAATGGATGAGAAGCTGACAAATGAAGAGCGACCATGTTACTTAATCAAATGCACTAGAGAGATCCACATTTAAAAAGATAACTTTTTGTTTGAGAGTGTGGATGAAGTGAAGGCCTTCGTGAGCTAATCAAATAGCTTCATGAATTTGTATACCCCAACATCCCAAATTTTTCTAGGGAGATATGATTTGAAAGAATGGGCTTCAAATGTAGGGAAATGATCTTAGTGATGATTTTGTAGATGGAATTATATACGGAGATAGGTATGAAAGAGTCAAAGAAGTCTAGAAAATCATATTTAGAGATGAGGGCTAGAAAGGTTGAGTCGAAAAACATATAACAATTTTCCAGTGGATCAATAGAACTCCACTACACCAAGAAGATCATCTCCAATAAAATGGAAGCAACTTAAGTATAATTCTAGGGGCAGCCCATCTGTCCCTATAATTTCCTTTATGAAAGATATAGAGAACATTTTTTGATTCCTTCTTCATAATCTCCCCCAGTAATTCTTTATTTTCATTAGGTGTTATAAAGCTTGGGAAGTAACCAACTACTTTGATTATTTTATCAATAATAGCCCTTTTCTCTTTTCTGAAAATTTCCTTAAAGTATGTACATCATTCTAAGGAAATTCCTTCAAAGGAGGATACTTTTGTTTTACCTTTCTTAGTGATATCTGAGATGGTATTAATGGCCTTCCTATGTTTGGAAATTATATGGATTTTTTTTTGTATTATCATTCCCTGCCCACAACCAAAGAGCTCTTCTTTTGAGCTGCCAATCCTTCTCTTTATCTAGAAAAGGTCTTTCTTTTTGTCTCTTCCAAAGATTTTATATTTTCTTTGATGCTATCAATATAGAATTCTTGATAGCCCCAAGGGTTAGCTCAATTGGTCGAGTTCTTGTCACTAAAGCACCTTGTTAATGGGAGGTCACGAGGTCAATTCTCCTTAATTCTCTCGGGGTTAGGCTCTGCTAATGAGCCGACGAGATGTAGCAGCCATCGATCTTGGTGTTCGTGAACCACACTTAAAAAAATGTATAGGAGTCTTGATAAATATTGTTCAAAAGAGCTTCCAACTATTCTTCTGTAACAAATAGGTGTTTTTTATCATATTCCATTTTTTTTTTTCTTTTTTCCCAATTGGGGATGGTTTTTTTGGCTTCTTTGAGATTCCTCTAGAATTGAATATAGGGAGAGTCTCTTAACCTAGGGTTGTATGAGGTACAAATGCATTTTTGGTTCTTCTAGAAGGGATTGATCTTCTAGCCAATGGGGGTTAAGTTTGAAGGGCCTTGTAGGATTTGTGGAGGATGTATCCATTTTCAATAGGACATGGAGATGATATGAATCCCCTCCTAAGCTAATCCATTGGAGAATCCCTAATATTTTATCTAGCAGGTCCTTAGAAAAGAGAAAACAATCAAGTCTTTTGGAAATTCTCAACTTCCTGATTTGATTATTACTCCAACTTAGGGGAAATTTTATAAGAAGCACATCTACCAAGTTTTCGCTGTCTAGGTTTTTAATGAAGAAATCTTCTAAACTATTTACTTGAGTTGTTGATAACATATTTCTAAAAATCCAAGGGTGAAATTGAGAACACCGCCCAATATCAAGTTTTTCCCTTTAAATTAAGGGAGCTACAAAGTGTAGAGCTAGAAGGTTTTTCAATACAAATAAGGCCCATAAATGTTTAAGCAAGTCAAAAATAGATTAATATTTATTAGTTGAATATCCATTTATAGTCTAGAGTGGATTGACCAAGAAGACGAGCATTTTATCAGATGTTCCTGCCATATAATTAGAAGGCTTCTTGAGTTTCCCATATCATAATAATATACAAAATACTAGGAGGAGAGACATGGTTTTAGGAGCATGATAACTTTTGATCCTTTCACCATAGACTCCTAAAGAAAATAAATATTTGAGGTGAATGAGTCTCGACCAGTCTTCTAAGAGCTAGCCTTTTGGAGGGGTTGGTTAAACCTCTACAATTGAATGAAAGAAATTTCATTATGAAACATTTTGTGGGATAGATGCTCTAAGGGCCCTAATGATCGATTTTCATTTCCCTAACCTTATTTTGAATTTACTTGCCTTTGGGCAATGGAAGAAGATATTTTCTTCCTCTACCCATGGTTATGCGAACATCCCCTTCCATGGTCTATAGTTCCCCACTCACATCCAAGATAAGAGAGACTGTAGGATTCATCTCATTGGTTAGAGTGGGACTAGAGAAAGATATTAAGTGATATGAGTGACCTACCAATGAGTGGGGACAATTTTCGTAAGCACAAGACCATGCAGGAGGGATAAGGAGCACATAAAGGATAAGAGGAAGCTTAACATAGGTAGAGTGCGACAAAGATGGACACTGCACAAAAGGATGGTAGTGGCACTTGAGGAAGGAAGACATGCATGGAAGAATATTGACGATTATGATTTTGCAGAGGACGTAGCCAACTAGGGAGATCGTGGCGACTAGTTATCTGGAGATATTTTGAGGAAAGAGGAGAGGGGGCAGAGTGGAGCCGAACAATGGAGAATATATTTTGGACAATTGTTGATATGCACGGGACAATTGAGGAGGATTAGGGATATATCTTAACGATTTCTCAGGACAGTTGGATTGGTTAGGTGGGAAGTTGAGAGGATTTGAGAGGGTTCCAAGCAACTATAAGACAATCCATTGAGGACAGAGCAGGGGTTGGGCAGAAGCATTAGTAGTAGCTGATGAAGGTGGAATGCTAAGCGATTGTTGTTGGATGGCCAAGCACAAGAGAAGCAGAGTCATAGATTCTATGTATGATGTTTGTGTCTATTGAATGTAATCCATGTGTAGATGGTTAAGTTTGTTGTTGCTACACAACTTGATTGTAATAACGTTAGTTCCTGTTATATGAATATGGTGTTTATGCTTATAGTCCGGTTACTCGTGTTGTTTAGTGTTGCTATGGAAGGTTGATGAGCTTGTTAATTTAATGTATGTAATCCTAGATATAAGGTTTCTTTTGCTAATATGAATATATATCGATGATTGAAGAAGTTATTTTAGCCTCTTATTGTGTATTTGTGTGAATGTTTTGTGCGTTAGTTTATGGTATCCCTTGTGATGAGCTGATGGTTTATAACTCTGGATAATAATTTTAATGTTTGTGTTAATAATATGCTATGGAATTTTTGTGTACGGGGATGACATGGTCTGGTATGAACCCGTGATGTTTTCTATGTTGAACCTTTTTGAATGAATGTGAAGGGCTAAACGACCGACAGTGGGTCGAAGTGCTAATTAATGTCGGGTGTCACCAATGGAGTTGTTAGGGTCTGGTGTTGACTCTGCCTTCAATGAATTGTGTCTGTGCTTGAGGTCCTATACCGCACATGCTTATTTTGGACTTGCATTGGTGGATGGATAAATAGGTTAGCACCCAACCATTGTAGCATGTATCAACTAGGAGTAGTGTGTCATGAGCCATAAGACAATCCTATTAGATTGCGAAAACCTGGTTCTAACAGTTGCCCATTAGCGTCTTGGGTGAGAGTTCACTGACTTTGTGAGTGTTGTCGAAAGGGCCAATGCTAAGCAGGTATTTGTTGGCCATTGCGTCACGAATCCCAAGTTTGTCAGAATCTTATGTGCCAACATAGGGTCTCCTCTATCAGAGGAGAAGAGGATTATTATATCAAGGTACAAACTCCACTCAAAATATCGACAATGAATATAAGAATGGATTGGAAGGAGGAAAAATTGGGGGAGGGGTTGTAGGACAACGAGGAGGTGGGATCCATTATGAGATTTACATAACTTATACAAACTTAAGTGAGTTAGATCATTCGCCATCGAACATATTACTAAAAAATCTCCATTGTACAAGATGTCAGATTAAAAAACTATTATATTGTGGATACCAACTATAAAGTAAGTCATATTTAAACTCTCTTCAAAAAATCCTATAGAAAATCTTCAAGTTCTTCATCCATACTGGATTCTTGGAAAAAGCTTGGAGTATCCACCCTGAAATCCTTCAATATCATATATTATATATATAAATAAACGCCCGAATATAAAAGTGTTAAGAAATCAAATTTCTGGATGTGAATCCTTTTACAAATTTTACATCTTATTGAAAGACTGTATTGATAAATCTAACATTAACATGCGTGTATGGTACTTTTATATATATGTATTCAACCAGGAAACCAATATGGCCATGCATCGTCATGCGATGACATAGTGTGGAATGCCCCTGCGCGCCGATTATGATGCGACAACAAACTAAAGCCACCGACGAACCACGTGGGTGACGCATTCTACACTCAGTGGGGGTCCACCACGACGAAGTTTTGTAGGATTTCCCCTGCGCCCTCATCACTCTCACTCTGCTGCCCCTTCACAATTATTTTGAAGATTTCGACCTTTCAATCTCCGGATGGACATCCCCATTTTGGGATTTCTCTGGTTTTCATTTTATCTTCATTGCCTTAATTTCGCTGGTGGGAGGAGCATTTCCTTCTTCATTTTCCAATCTTATCCAATCAGAAGGAAGAGAGGTATCAAGTATGGAGCAAGTAACAGCGAGGACAAGTATGGAGCGATACCAGGTTTTCATCAACCACCGAGGACCAGACACCAAGAATACTCTTGCCAGCCTCATCTACCATAACTTCACATCGTACCATTTGCGCACTCACTGTGGAGGGATGGAAGATAACGCTCAGAGTAGCGGAAGCTATAGATATTTCTGCTCTGCAGTTCAAAACGAAAGAAAGGTGAATCCATACTTATTTCTTCATGATCCAGGATAGATATTTCACTTATTTATCAAAACCCAGTATAAATATTTCACTTATTTATCGACTATCAACTCTCGGGATCTTGAATCTTCCGTTCTCTGACTATGGGGATCTTGATTCATCCGTTCTGTGACTGTGGTAGACTGCAAATATTTCTGTATACAGTGACTACTGGAAGTTTGTGAAAGAAATTGAAAACCTTGTAATAGGACATGTAAAATATCCCTTAGAGATAACTACTCACCCATTAGAGATCGCTACACACCTAGTTGTAATCGGCCAGGCCTTTGAAAGATTTGGATGATCACAGTCACTGAGCGCAATTTGATTGTAGATCTGGGCATATTTTGGAAATTTGATGGGCAGATTTCTATCAAATTTGATAGCTAAGTTGAACAATGGGCTTTATCATGTCCACGCATTTCCAAAATATTCCAAAATCTTATTTGCCCAAATTACTCATCACATTCAGGAACAAAACCCCACAAAGATGGTAGAAGATTTTCAGAATTTTCAAAATCTGCAATCAGCATAAGGGTTTCTACTCACATTTGGAAACAAAGCTCCACGAAATATGCACTCGGCATAAGGGTTTCCCATCAAATTTGGGAACAAAGCTCCACACAATCAGCAATCGGCACAAGGGTTTCCCATGACATTCGGAAACAGAGCTCCAGATAGGTGGTAGGGTTTGCTGGATTAGGCGGAATAAGAAAGTCAACTCTCGCGAAATATATGTTCAGCTTGAGAGCTTTAGATATGAGCAGCTTGTTATTTGTTTAATGCCAGAGAAATAGTGGATTTAACATCTTATTTATAGAGAAGATCAAAGCTACTGTGCCTTAGTTGCTCAAATTGTATAGAAAAAATGTTACAGTTGCAGGCATGAGAAGTTCTCGAATTTCCTTTTATTTCAAATCATCACACAATATTTTTGACATTTTTGAGTGTGGATGTTTGTTGTGATGGAAATCTAGTTTGAAATTATGCTTTTTGACATTTTGGAGTTTGCTTAAAATCATGTTTTGCTTGCATTTTCAGTTTTCATATTTCCAGAGCCATGACAGTTTGATTCAAATTACATGCTTGATGATTAATATCTGTTGAAAAAAAGTGTGAGGGGAAATGGGGATTTCTATGCTAATAATTTTTTTACATAATTAGTTTCGCTCCTCCCATATTATATTAAAAAATAAAAAGGAAAGCCTTTGCTCATCAGATACATTCTTATACGTGGAGATTTTCGAAAAAATAAGAAACCTAAACGTTATTATTTTTATTTTTTAAAATAAATAACTGACTTTAATTTTGTTTTCAAATTTCAATTAATTTTATTTTAATTTAACTAAATTTTATCAAATTAAAATATAAAAAACTCATATAAAATGGAAATGCAAAATTATTTAACATTACTTTGAAAAAACCAAAACCAAAAGACTTTTGATTAATACACATTATAACTAGTATTTTCGAAAACAAAATTTTCAATAAATTTCCAAAAAAAATCAATAATTAAAAAGTACAACCATTATTAAAAACAATTCTCATTTAATCCAGAAGGACCTCCTCAAAGGAGTTGACATTTATAATTTAGTCCTGGAAGAGCTCCTCTCAGACAAGATGAAGGGAACGCAGTGTTGAAAATCTTATATTCTGGCAGGTGGCCTCTAGAGTTATTCAATTACTTTGCCATCATAAAAAGAGCGCATTGTTGAAAACCCTATATTCTGGCAGGTGGGCCTCTAGAGTTATTCAGTTACTTTGCAGAGTAGAAAGCGTATTGTGTAACTCATTTAGATTTGATTTTTTAAATTTGAATTGGGAAATGTAATTTTAGAGGAAATTGTGAAGGTTTGATTTTTTGAAGTTAAATCGGGAAATGTAATTTTTGAGAAAATTGTGATAGTTAATTGTTAAAAAATAATTTTTTAAATATATAAATAGTTTTAGGGTTGATAAATTATTTAGGTGATGTAAATTATACAACTCAAGTTGAAAACAAATTTGTATTGACTAAAATTGATGCAAATTACACATTTCAAGATTAAAACAAATTTGTACCTATTAAAGTCAATATTCAGTTATTCTGCTCTTATAAGAGGAGTACTGCATTGTTGAAAATCCTATATTTGGGCCTATGGCTTCTAGAGTCATTCAGTTTCTTTGCACTTATAAGAGTAGAAAGGATTCTGTCTAACTCATTTTTAAAGTTGAATTGGGAAATGTAATTTTAGAAGAAATTGTGATAATTAATTGTTAAAATTTATTTTTAAATTTTTAAAGAACTTTAATATTATGAAGCACTTAAATGATACAAATCACACAATTCAAACTTAAAACAAATTTGTACACAATAAAATTAAAAAAAAACAACCCAGAAATACCAAAATTAAAAAGATAAATTAACTATTATAAAAAAATTAATAAAAAAACTAACTCAAAAACCAAAATTAGACAAATTAAATTATTATAAAAAAATAAGACAACTAAGGCTTTGTCTAGCTCTTCTAAATTACTTAATAATAAAATTATAATATCTTAAATAGACACATGTGCCTTTCCTATGCCCGTGTCGTTGGGAAGCTTCTCTGGTGGCGCTTTGGTTCCGCGTGGTTGTGTCGAGCAGTGGACGGGTGTATGGTTTTCTTCACTAGGTTTGGGACATGAGTTCAGACGTGAATTCTTTGCGGATCTAGGGTGGCAAGGAGGTCTCTCCAGGATTTAGGGCTTGGATTCCCTTTGCAAGTAGTTAGTCGTCAGAGAATGGAAAGGTGGTAAGTATGCAAGACACTAGTCTTTTACTTGGTCCGGTGGTGTTAATCATTTTTTTCTTTTTTATTTCCTTAATAAGGGTGGTAGAGGTGTCATTTGGTGTTGGGTTAACAATGTGTTTGTGGAGGAGTGTTATGCTGACCTGAGAGTCAAGCTTGAGTCTATTCTTGGGGGGTGGTGGTTTCTTGGAGTCTCGATTCTACAGGGGTAAGTGGTTTTGTTCTTGATAAGTCTCGCGAGGAGCTTGAGTGGGCTCGCAAGCATCTCTGCCTTTGTGAGGACCTTTGATTCAATAGAGAGATGGGTTGGGGGGAGAAGGAAAGAAGTGTGTTTGGGCAGTCAGGAGAAAGTGGTTAGTAGTGGTGGAGCGACCAACGTTTGGGGTGAGTGTAGGCTTAGGGCTTGGTTTCTATGTAGAAGCAGGATGGGTGGAAACCTTAGTTGTCTGTCTGTTTCGGTGCATAGCTCTAGACTGGTGCAAACCTCTTCGTTGTCGCGTGTGTCTTAGGACTATGGTCGAGAAAGAACTACAGGTTTTGGGTGGTGGACGCTTGGTTTGTTTGCTTGGGGGGTTCGCATAACGTTCAAAATTGAGCCCTTCATAGCCAACCACAAAGGCTCTAACACGTCCTAGAAGTGCTAAGAAAAAATTATCCCTAAAAAAATGTAAGTTTTTATTTTTACTCGTTTTAAAGACAATTTAGATAATATAATAATTGCCCCCTAAAGGGCTGTAGCATGTTGGATAAATTGTTGATTTATGGATATATTTGGAACTTGGACCCGTTTCAAGGTGGCAGGAGCCACCTAGTTGCAAATCGCACTTCTATTCTTCGAATCTTTAGTGCTAATTGAAATGTAATGCAACAAGTGTCAGAGATATATGAGTGGAATTTCGTAGAAGTGAATTTTGAAAACCGTGAGGCGAGAGAATGGAGGCTATCGATGGAAGTGGAAGCCCTTTTCAATGTAGTAAAGGGTGTGACCGGGAACTCCATTTCATGTGAATTATATTCGACTCCATCCATTCTACCCCAAGTTCCATTCTGGTTAGTTTTTGTTCAGTTAAAGAGTATTCTTCGGAGCTAGCAATGATCTAGCCTACATTGGCTAGCTCTTCGCCCGCAACAATTTCTTTGGATTTTCCATAATTCAAACCCTGGTCATCGCTCCCATCATATTTGCACGAGTATATTGACACTGCCTTTTTTCTTTTGTAGATATCTGCAAGATGTAAAATGTGAGGTTTTTCTTTTCGATGTATGTGTTCTTGAATTCTGTATATAGAATGTGTTTCCATTTTAAATATAAAGATATGTTTTTAGCATTTCCTTTTCCAATTTATCTGTGATGCTAGAACGAGGGTGGTCTCTCAACAGGGTTAGAGTACCAGAACGACACAAACTCTAACATTCATAATGATTTGTTATATAATTAAGTTTTAATGTGTTAGCAATTGATATATATGATCGGCATGGTAAAATATATATTAGGAAGGGTAACCAACAAAGTGTGAAGCTAAGATTCAATTTTAAATAAAAGTGAACAAGCGTTTTGAGTGCTTTCTTTCCTCTCACCATTTTAGGAATTTATACATTATGCTCCAATCTTTTAATAACTAGATTTAAGCTTGGGAGGAATTTATTGCTTTACCCTCCAATTTTTCATCTCAATTAAAGGAATCTTGATTTCAATCTGAAAATAACAGTCCATTTGTTGTTTGAATATGGCTTAAATTACTTTATCTTCACCTTCACTACTAGAGCTAAGACACTGTCAAGAACATTAGTAACTCTCTAGGAGCAACATCAAGTTCATCAAGGAAAAAAATGGAAACATCCCAAAAGGAGAAGGGGTGAAGGGGTTTGCCAAGTAGAATGCCCCTCCCAAAAACCCTATCTTAGTCACCCGAGGCCCTTCCTTTTCTCCTCATAATATCTCAGTCATAATCCACTAGCAAGGGTTATGTGAGGAGCCCTGTTATGAAACCAACGCACAAAAGATAGAAAAGATAGATCAACGCCTTAGAAATAAGCCTCTTCGAGGGGGCAACCTCCTTTACATTACACAAATGAACAATTATTGAATTGATGGTTTATAACTCTGGATAATAATTTGAATGTTTGTGTTAATAATATACTATGGAATTTTTGTGTACGGGGATGACATGGTCTAGTATGAACCCGTAATGTTTTCTACGCTGAACCTTTTTGAATGAATGTGAAGGGCTAAACAACCGACAGTGGGTGGAAGTGCTAATTAATGTCGGGTGTCACCAATGGAGTTCTTAGGGTTTGGTGTCGACTCTGCCTTTAATGAATTGTGTCTGTGCTTGAGGTCATATACTGCACATGCTTATTTTGGACTTGCATTGGTGGATGGATAAATAGGTTAGCACCCAACCATTGTAGCATGTATCCACTAGGAGTAGTGTCATGAGCCATAAGACAATCCTACTAGATTGCGAAAACCTGGTTCTAACAGTTGCCCATTAGCGTCTTGGGTGAGAGTTCACTGACTTTGTGAGTGTTGTCGAAAGGGCCAATGCTAAGCGGGTCTTTGTTGGCCATTGTGTCACGAATCTCAGGTTTGTCAAAATCTTGTGCGCCAACATAGGGTCTCCTCTATCAGAGGGAGAAGAGGATTATTGTATCGAGGTACAAACTCCACCCAAAATATCGACAATGAATATAAGAATGGATTGCGAGGAGGAAAAATTGGGAGAGGGGTTGTAGGACAACGAGGAGGTGGAATCCACTATAAGATTTGCATAACTTGATACAAACCTAAGTGAGTTAGATCATTCGCCATCGAACATATTGCTAAAAAGTCTCCATTGTACAAGATGCCAAATTAAAAAACTATTATATTGTGGATACCAACTATAAAGTAAGTCATATTTAAACTCTCTTTGAAAAAATCCTGCAAAAAATCCTCAAATTCTTCATCCATACTGGATTCTTGGAAAAAGCTGGGAATATCCACCTTAAAATCCTTCAATGTCATATATATATATATAAACGCCCTACATATAAAAGTGTTAAGAAATCAAATTTCTCGATGTGAATCCTTTTACAAATTTTACATCTTATTGAAAGACTGTATTGATAAATCTAACATTAACATCCGTGTATGGTACTTTTATATATATGTATTCAACCAGGAAACCAATATGGCCATGCATCGTCATGCGATGACATAGTGTGGAATGCCCCTGCGCGCCGATTATGATACGACGACAAAATAAAGCCACCGACAAACCACGTGGGTGATGCATTTTACACTCACTGGTGTCCACCACGACGAAGTTTTGTAGGATTTCCCCTGCGCCCTCATCACTCTCACTCTGCTGCCCCTTCACAATTATTTTGAAGATTTCGACCTTTCAACCTCCCGATGGACATCCCCATTTTGGGATTTCTATGGTTTTCATTTTATCTTCATTGCCTTAATTTCGCTGTTGGGAGGAGCATTTCCTTCTTCATTTTCCAATCTTATCCAATCAGAAGGAAGAGAGGTATCAAGTATGGAGCAAGTAACAGCGAGGACAAGTATGGAGCAATACCAGGTTTTCATCAACCACCGAGGACCAGACATGAAGAATACTCTTGCCAGCCTCATCTACCATAACTTCACATCGTACCATTTGCGCACTCACTGTGGAGGGATGGAAGATAACGCTCAGAGTAGCAGAAGCTATAGATATTTCTGCTCTGCAGTTCAAAACGAAAGAAAGGTGAATCCATACTTATTTCTTCATAATCCAGGATAGATATTTCACTTATTTATCAAAACCCAGTGTAAATATTTCACTTATTTATCGACTATCAACTCTCGGGATCTTGAATCTTCCGTTCTCTGACTATGGGGATCTTGATTCATCCGTTCTGTGACTATGGTAGACTGCAAATATTTCTGTATACAGTGACGACTGGAAGTTTGTGAAAGAAATTGAAAACCTTGTAATAGAACATCTAAAATATCACTTAGAGATAACTACTCACCCAGTAGAGATCGCTACACACCTAGTTGCAATAGACCAGGCCTTTCAAATATTTGGATGATCACAGTCACTGTAGCGCAATTTGATTGTAGATTTGGGCATATTTTGGAAATTTGATGGGCAGATTTCTATCAAATTTGATAGCTAAGTTAAACAATGGGCTTTATCATGTCCACGCATTTCCGAAATATTCCAAAATCCTGTTTGCCCAAATTACTCATCACATTCAGGAACAAAACCCCACAAAGATGGTAGAGGATTTTCAGAATTTTCAAAATCTGCAATCAGCATAAGGGTTTCTACTCACATTTGGAAACAAACCTCCACGAAATATGCACTCGGCCTAAGGGTTTCCCATCACATTTGGGAACAAAGCTCTACAAAATCTGCAATCGGCACAAGGGTTTCCCATCACATTCGGAAACAGAGCTCCAGATAGGTGGTAGGGTTTGCTGGATTAGGCGGAATAAGAAAGTCAACTCTCGCGAAATATATGTTCAGCTTGAGAGCTTTAGATATGAGCAGCTTGTTATTTGTTTAATGCCAGAGAAATAGTGGATTTAACATCTTATTGATAGAGAAGATCAAAGCTACTGTGCCTTAGTTGCTCAAATTGTATAGAAAAAATGTTACAGTTGCAGGCATGAGCAGTTCTCGAATTTCCTTTTATTTCAACTCATCAAACAATATTTTTAACATTTTTGAGTTTGGATGTTTGTTGTGATGGAAATCTAGTTTGAAATTATGCTTTTTGACATTTTTGAGTTGGCTTAAAATCATGTTTTGCTTGCATTTTCAGTTTGCATATTTCCAGAGCCATGACAGTTTGATTCACATGCTTGATGATTAATATCTGTTGAAAAAAAGTGTGAGGGGAAATGGGGATTTCTATGCTAATTTTTTTACATGATTAGTTTCGCTCCTCCCATTATATTAAAAAATAAAAAGGAGAGCCTTTGCTTATCAGATACATTCTTATACGTGGAGATTTTCGAAAAAATAAGAAACCTAAACGTTATTATTTTTATTTTTTAAAATAAGTAAAGTGATTTTAATTTTGTTTTCAAGTTTCAATTAATTTTATTTTTAAATTTAACTCAAATTTTATTAAATTAAATATAAAAAACTCATATTTTTATAAAATGGAAAATTGCAAAATTATTTAACATTACTTTGAGAAAGCCAAAACCAAAAGACTTTTGATTAATACACATTATAACTAGTATTTTCAAAAACAAAATTTTCAATAACTTTTTCAAAAAAAACAATAATTAAAAAATACAACCATTATTAAAAACAATTCTCATATAGTTAATCCAGAAGGACCTCCTCAAAGGAGTTGACATTTATAATTTAGTTCTGGAAGAGCTCCTTCCCAGACAAAGATGAAGGGAACGCAGTGTTGAAAATCTTATATTCTGGCAGGTGTCTGGCAGGTGGCCTCTAGAGTTGATGAAACACTTAAATGATACAAATCACACATTTCAAGCCTAAAACAAAGTTGTACGCAATGAAATTAATAAAAAACAACTCAAAAAACTAAAATTCAAAAAAAATTCAACTATTATAAAAAAATTAATAAGAAAATAACTCAAAAACCAAAATTAAAAAAATTAAAACTATTATAAAAAAATGAGACAACTGAGGCTTTGTCTAACTCTTCTAAATTACTTAATGATAAAATTATGATATCTTACACACATAAATTTAACTATTGTAGAAACTGTTAAAACATTTGTTCAACTTCAGACATATAGGTGATACAAATTATACAGCGCAAACTTGGGGTGATACAAATTATACAGCGCAAACATGTGAGTTAAAATAGATTTGAAAATACATCACAAATTTCGACATTTCTTCATAGCGTTGGCATTTGCAGTAATGGCTCTCTATAAATGTAGTAGTTGGTAAATGTGAAAAGAACGCTGGCTTTTAAAAACTAAGATGAAGCCTCCTCTGAATACTAAGAACTATTAGCACATTCTATTTTCTATTGTGATGCCTACAAAAGTTTTAGAGCCAGGTGAATGAATTGTTGGCTTCAATTTTACATTGTTTTTCAAAGGCGTTGTTTCATTTGACTGGAGAATCTAGTAAAAATATTCAAACAATCAGAATGTTGGAGTGTTTCAATTTTTTATTTGATGGTGGAAATAGATTCAGCGCCATCAAGAATTTTGGGCACCTAAAATCTTGAAGATAACAACTATAATTTAAATTTTCTAAATTTTTTTACCAGATTTTATCATAATCTTACTAGAATTTTCATTATTTTCTGAGCTAATTTATGAACTTTATAAACTACCTTCTTTCAAATTTGTTTACTAAAATTGCTCTTGAACCTAAAACCAGTAAACAAATTAGAACAACTGCAACTAAGAATAAATAGCCCAAGCTTGGAAGAGTTACCAGATTATGGGGCAAATAATAACTCCTAAATAATCTGTTTTTCAACTGAGGTTACCGGAGTATCTACCAAATAAATTGCTTTTCATTTTATCAGTTGAAATCAGTACATCAATCATCGGCTATCTATATGTTCGTTATTGTTTTCCAATATGGATTGCTTTGTATGATTAAAAGAGCTGAAGCATATCAGCACACCTATTGACAAGGTAACATGTTCGAAAATGTTAAAAACATATCCCTCCAATGTGCCAGTGTTAGCCCCCGGATGCGGGTGCTGGCACGTCACTGGAGGTCGAGCCACATGCCCAGCGTGTGCCGCCCCGTGCTAGTGAGATCGGTTAAAGGATATTAGCCGTCAAAGTTTATTAATCCGCTGCCCAAGTCCTGAGCATTCAATGCAGAGCAGAAAGATTAGATGGCGGGACAGGACACAGTTATTGCGAGTCAGCAACGAAGGAATGAAGCAGAATATCAAGGTGCAGAGAGGCAGGGGCGATCGCATTGGTATGGTGAGGTTGAGGAGACGCAGACGCGGCAGATCTCTGGGTGGATGGTCATCCTACCACCCTGCCAAGCAATCTTGGCTTCCCGTCGCAGCAATTCAGGCATATGCCTCAGCTGGACGCTGCACACCACGAGCAAACAAGGCAATTTGGATTCGAGGGGCAAAATTCCTCCCTCAGGCAAAGGTGGCTCAGAAATTGTCAAGCCTGCGAGGGAATTGTGGAGAGACCCGCCCTGTGCATGGTCTTACAGTTCACCTCAGGTTCACGAGGAAGGCAGAGGGGTTTCTATGGCAAGGTTGCGAGAGCGGCAAGCAAGCAGAAGGGGACCTAGGCGAGGTTCCTCCTCTCGCACTCCGGTAGCAGATGAGCACCATCACTGCTGCCGCTGCTACTGCTACAGGCGGGCGAGGGCAACACCAATTCAAGCTGGGCAATTCGTGGAGGTGGGCTGCTCAGGTGAAGGGGAGCCAGCTCTTCCAGCATTCGGCTTGGCTGTGTTCACCCTGGGCAGCTCAAAAGATAACGCAGGCATCAATGCCCACATATCAGTTCTCTTTACAAAAATTCCAAAAGGGAATAATGGCGGGAACTCTCCAGGATCAACGGAACCACCTCCAGAGGGCGCGGGGATGGAGAACCCTGTTCTGCCGCCACCAATTGAAGCGGGCACCTCAGGGAAGGAGCCTCTGCACGCCCCCTTGCATCCCCAGGTGCAGGTACCTCAGGGCAAGGCAAAGGATCCTTGGACCGCCATGTGGGAGGGAATCCTCGAGGGCCAGGGCTGGTGCACTATCGTGGAAGAAAAAGAACCTGGCAACGACTGATACTCCGACAAGCGCTCAGGCACACGCCCTTCTCTCTCGGCTCGGGTCCAGGATAGAGGTCTCTGCTGGTATTTGGATTCTGGTCTTCACTGTGTTTGTTCACTTGCTGTCTTTTACATTGTCTTGCTTATGCTGGTCTAGTTTACTCTCAGTTTTTACTATGGTCACGTATATGTTGGTCCACTATAAAACCTCTGATGGTCCACAGTCAGTTTTTGATGGACGCCCCTGCGTGGGCAATCATGTTCATGTTTAGCTCAATGTGGCTCTATGTCCGGCTGCTTGTCAAGTCTTTTTGGTTTCCAGCCTCAGAATGTTTTAGGAGGAATTTGGGAAGTCCTGTAGGTGCTGCCCCTGCGAGGGAGCTTTTTGGTTCTAAGCTAAGATGCCCAAGGTGCCACTGTTGGCTATGGATGAACTGTTTCACTGATTGTAAAATTTGCCTGTACATATAATATAATAGACTAGCTAGTTCTTACCGAGCAAAAAAAAAAAATGTGCCAGTGTTAGCAAGAATTACTGTTGGGCTGCCAAATTAACATACATTTTCACTCCATTTTCACCTTTATCTTCATTTTGTCACTTCATTTCATCACATTATCATTACATAACTCTATATTTCCATTACCATATGGGTTTATATTTTCATTTTCTAAAATTATTAATTTCAAGTATTTAAAGTGAATTTATGATTAAAAGTTAGAAAAATAACATGTATTTGTTTATACTTAAAGGTGGAATGAATTTGGTGACATGTGTAGGTGAGTTGGAAGGTTCCAAAATACTCTTATGTGGCCTCCAAGACTCAAATTCGAATTCTCTTGAAGATTTGAAGGAGATTTGGGATAAGGTCAAGAATATATCATGGAGAAAAATCATGGATAAAGGAATATGTGTCTCATATTGGTTGTAACCATATGAGGGATTAGTGTATGCCCATTAATGAGTTAGTTGCTTAAATTTTTGTATAAACAAGAGCACCTCTTCCATTCCAAAAGGAGGACTATTGGAGCATGTATCCAACTTATAATGGAATAGAATAATGTTTCATTTTACATAATTTTTCTTTCTATAGTTTTAAATATAAATTGTGTTAATGTAGTATATGAATTTGTGGAATAGCTTGTCACTTTGTTCTTAAGAGAATTGAGCTCACTCTAAAAAGATTAAAAAAACATTTTATTTCATAATAGATCTTATTTCAATTAATTTCCTAGATGTTTGAGGATTTATTTGTGATTGATGAATGGGCTTTAAATTAAAATCTTATCAGCATATGAGGGGACAACCAAGGGTCTAAGTTAGGCTTTCTCTATTTGATTTGCATGATAAATTGAAATTCATTCTTTTGCTTATAAGTTTCAAATTATTTCATTTCTTATGCTTATGAATGAATCTTAGTTTAGTTTGGATCAACATACGAGGGGACAATCAAGGGATTAAGTTAGTCTCTCTCTCTATTTGAATCTGAACAATAATTAAAATTCATTCTTTTGTATTTATTTCAAATTTTTGGTTTTATGTAATCAATGATTTCTTTTCAATCTATAACACTGTAGGGAAGGACAACTAGGACCTCCTCAATTAAGAGCCTCTTCTCTTGCATATTATATTGAATCAGAAATCATTTAGTTCGACATAGAGTTAATTACCTACTCCTACATATATTTTGTTGGCATCATCATAAGCTTACGAGTTTCCCTGGTTGATAATTTAACGAAAGCAATTTAAGCAATTGAATTGCCCAACATTTTGGCACCATCGTCGGGGATGGTGCTAAGGGATTAGGCATTAGGAATTTAATTGAGTACCAATATTTTTCTTTGGAAAAACTAACTCATGTTGAAAGGATGACTTGCTGACAGCGAGATTTTAATAATATGGGGAAGTGTACATAGGGGTTAGCTTTGAATCTCATTTTTAGCTGCATATATAAATCATGATAAATAGGATGCATAAATTTCGATCAATCTTGTCACTATAAAAGTGTCGACCTAATCTACTTGTGGACAGGAGATATAGAATGATGATCAAGCATTTTGGAGGAGAGACAAGAGAATGATGACTACTTTGAAGATTGGTTTCAAAAGGTGATTAGGCCACAAGATTCTTCCATTCTTCAATGAATCCTAGCATTTAATCCAAATGTGCAATTGATCTCTCATATCCTTGTAAACATTTAGATATATTTTTCATGTTTGGATGTAAGTATACTAAATATTTTGATTCGTAAATGGCTTCATTGGAAATACTCCTACATTTAAAAACAAAAAACAAAAAAATCTCGTTCTTAAAACATAATAGTATTGAATAGGAAAATAAAACCAAGCTTGGAGAATTTTTTTTTTTTTTAAGTTTTTGATTTTCAAATTTGATTTCATTTTCTTGGAAATTTTGGTAGTGCAGTAAGAGCCACCTCATTCATTAACCATTGGCAAGAAGATCTATAATCAAATGGATATTTGTGAAGAAGGAAAACAAGTGGAGTTTAGAAAGTTAAAATTTGAGGTTTGAAATCAAATTCTTCTTATATTTCTTTTCAAATTTTAGATTTCAATTACATAAAGAATTCGTAAGTATGATCTCCTTATGCGCTTTATGTGATTTGAATGATCAGAAAAATGATTTCATGTTAGTATATCTTTTATTAAAAAAAATAAAAATCATTATTTGCTTTTTTTTTTTTAAATAATAAAAATAAATAAAACACAAAAACGAAAATGAGAATAAAGTAAACAAGTAAAAATTCATGGAAGCCAAGGAAACAAATTGCTACAAATGTTATCTGTGATTTTGAAAAAATGAAAGATAACTATGCATTATCCTGATTTAAAAAAGAAAAAAACGAATTTCCCCTGGCAGTTAACTGAGCAGAGGCCAAATTCGCGGAGGTTAAAAACGTCATTTTAAAAATGAATTTTGTGACCAAATGAAAATGAATCTGAAAAATATAAAACATGGGTTTTTTTTCAGAACGGGGTGAATTATGTTAAACGCAAAATATTTTCGCAAAATTCATAACCATTTGAGAGATTTTCAGGGTTCTTTGGAGTGTTATTTGTGAGGTTGCATGGAAAAATGGTTTTTCAATTAAATGTAGCCAGTAGCCAAGGCCAAGACCATCCATTGGCTCAGCCACAGAGCCATGGCTAGCCACCCAGTAGTGTTGCCAAGCTGCAGAGAAAAAAATCAATCAATTTATTTAAAAAAAAAATGATTAAAAACTTAATAACTAAAAAAACAAAAAAAAATTATAGAAAAAAATTCTTACCACAAAAATGAGATTTTCTCCATGCTTACAACCTGCAATAAAAAATATATAAAAAAAATCATAAACATTTCCCAAGTTTTTATACAATAAAAATTGGTTAAAGAATCCACTTTTTAGGCAAAAAAAAGTTGAGTTCAAAATATATGAATAATAATTCGGAAAATATTTTGGAATTCCATTTTCCTAAAATTTTTAGAAATGAAGAATTCAAAAGATATGAAAAATAATTTGGCAAATATTTTGGAATTTCATTTTCCTAAGAATTTTGGAAAGAATGAATTCAAAAGATATGAAAAATGATTTGACAAATATTTTTGAATCATACTTCCTAAAAATCTTGGACTTAGATTGGCCACTTGTCAAGTTGTTGTTTCAATTTTCATTTTAGAATAATTAAAATTTCCAAAATTCCATTAAATTCATAAATGTGATTTTTGAATTATTGGTAAGTCATTCAAATTACATAATGGAGGTCATGAGTTCAAATCTTGTAGGGATTGGTATATGTTAATTATTCTTCAATTTTAACACAACATTAATTAAACAACAATTTTGCCACCACATGGAAACACAACGTTGACCAATATTGCACATTCACTGCCACATCATCAATCAACATGTCACATCATCCATTTGCCATGTCATCCACTGCCACATCACTATTACACAGTCACCCTCCATTTACCAACTCATTTTTTAACGTTGAAATGGATCAAGAAGAAAAACGATAAGGGTGCTTCATCTACAGGATTATTGGTTTACAAATTGCCTTGAAGAGAATCCTGTAGATGGCAAATTGAATCCTGTATACATGCATTTTTGTTTTATAAAATATTTTTATATGATCATGTTTCTTTGAGTCTTGCAGGTACAGAAGCCAATGACATCACAAACTGGAAAATTTTATGTCATGGCTCAGCCAAAGAAGATAGATAATATTTTTAGATGCAGGAAGGGCGCAATCCTGCAACTGAGAAACCTTATGACAATCTTCATTGTTTCACCCAAATTTCAAATAAGCACAACTTTCTCATAAGACATCAGATTTCGACGATTCAAGCGTTGTTGGAAAGATATCGACGAGATCTACAGAATGAGAAAGATTTCAAAAGAGTTTGAAATAGTTGAAGAATGAAGAAATTTCTGACAAGACATAACAGGGAAAATGAAGCACTAGTTTCGAGACAACTAAAAATTCTTTTGGTTTTTCTTTCAAGAATTTGTTTCATTAGTACCAATTCTCAGTTTCTTTTTGTAAATGTCATAAATAGAGAAATTGATGACCTCTCTATTCTGATAAAATTACATTTCGTTGCAGAAAAAGTATTAAGTTTTTGCAAGTTTGAGGAAGATAAACAAATGACCACAAGTAAACAATGTCTTTTAAAGACCCCATTTCAAGCATGAGGACATGCTTTTGGGTAAGAAAAAGAGGAGAATGTCATCATATCTATCAAATCATTGAAAATCCTCTCAAAGATGACATTTCTTTCATAAGGAAATGATCAAAGCAACAACAAAGATGAAACATCAATGCATGAGCACATGATGTCAAATCAGATCCAACACTTGCAAACCTTTTAGATGCCAGTGTCTCCATTGCATCCATGCTACTTCAGTTAATAAACATTTGCCATTATATTTCTACTCCTTTTCAGTAAATAAAAACTTCATTGCGTTCCCACTTCTTTAGTCAATAAATTTTCCATTCCATTTTCTTTTTCATGTTTTCAAATAAAACGTTGATCCATTGTTCATTTTCCTTCACGGTCATTTTATTGTCGCTTTCACTAACTTGTAGCCCATGAATAAATTTATTCAGCTCCCTTACAAAGCTGAGTCACCCCATTTTCCTTTTCTTCCAAATAAACCCTACTTCAATGCAAATTTTCCATTTATGGTGCTTCAAAATCATTATTTCATACTCGTGCTAGATGATGGAGGATTCCTTAAGGCCTCCCTTCTAACAAGTCTTGACCCATCGACCTCAGCTCCTTATCTGGGATAAAGACTAGAGTCATTATTAGTAACTTGAGGCTTGCATGCCTTAATGTCAAATCTTCTCCCTAACGAACAATGGGAATACATTAACGTCCATTGTTTGTTGGATCTTGCAAGTGGCTCAACATCAACTCATCTATTCGCACTTCGCAAGATGTACTTAGGTACCTTGGCACTCATTGACATTAATGGTGAGTTTGCTCAGCATTGGTTAACGACATTCATCAATGGTCGATAATCTAATGACTTCTTTCCATGTTTGACATCGACACAATTATTCACATGGAAAGAATTGTGCCACGATATGGAACGACATGAAGACTATATGGTTCAGTAGCAGATTCGACAATAATAAATGATCCACTTTTACGACTTCATCCATCATGTAAGCAACCAAGACACAGATCACATTATTGTATTCTCCATTCCATGATTCAGCAGCAAGAGCTACACTTTTCTACATATACACAGTTTGTCCACTTAAGTAAGTAAAGGTATGTTTTTTTCTAGCTTTTTATCATACAATTCCTTTAATACTAAAATTATAATTTTTGGAAAATGTTTCACCATGTTCATTCACATTCACATTCACCATGTTCATATTCACATTCATACTCCATTATCACCTTCCATATGTCATAAATGTCCTTTCTACACATATCATCCTAACCAACATACTTTCTCCAAACAATTACTATTAGATTATGACTAAAACATTACATGTTTTGCAAATAATGATCGAATAATCAATGGTTGATTCAATGTTTTCAAAGTCTTTTGATGCAACATAAAAACAGTGAAAGTATTGTTACACAAGAACCAATACTAATCATATTTTGGTTGTCACACAAGAACCAACTAAAATAATATGTTGCAATCAAATGTTTTTCAAGAAAGAAGACTTTGCAAAAAGGAACAAAGGTGTCAAAAAGAAAAGCATGTGAAGTTAAAAAATCAATATCAGCGAAAGTTCATGTAAAAGCAAGACAATTTAAAAGATCAAATCATGATCACTGTAATAGATTGCATGAGGACATGCAATAACTTAAGTTGGAAGGCATGTTGGGTGCCAAATTAACATACATTTTCACTCCATTTTCACCTTTATCGTCATTTTGTCACCTCATTTCATCACATTATCATTACATAACCCTATATTTCCAATACCATATGGGTTTATATTTTCATTTTCCAAAGTTATTAATTTCAAGTATTTAAAGTGAATTTATGATTACAAGTTAGAAAAATAACATGTATTTGCTTATACCTAAAGGTGGAATGAGTTTGGTGACATGTGTAGGTGATTTGGAAGGTTCCAAGATACTATTATGTGGCCTCCAAGACTCAAGTTTGAATTCTCTTGAAGATTTGGGATAGGGGTCAAGCATATCTCATGGAGAAAAATCATGGGTAAAGAAATATGTGTCTCATATTGGTTGTAACCATATGATGGATTAGTGGATCCCCATTAATGAGTTAGTTGCTTAAATTTTTGTATAAATAGGAGCACCTCCTCCATTCCAAAAGGAGAACTCTTGGAGGATGTATCCAACTTATGATGAAATAGAATAAAGCTTCATTTTACATAAATTTTCTTTCTATAGTTTTAGATATAAATTGTGTTAATGTAGTATATGAATTTATGGAATAGCTTGTCACTTTGTTCTTAAGAGAATTGAGCTCACTCTAAAAGGATCAAAGAAACATTTTATTTCATAATAGATCTTATTTCATTTAATTGCCTAGATGTTTGAGGATTTGTTTGTGATTGATGAATAGGTTTTAAATTAAAATCTTATCAGCATATGAGGGGACAACCAAGGGTCTAAGTTAGACTCTCTCTATTTGATTTGCATGATAAATTGAAATTCATTATTTTGCTTTTAAGTTTCAAGTTATTTCATTTCTTATGCTTATGAATGAATCTTAGTTGACCATCAATTTTTTATTTGCAAATGCGCATGCTTGTGGCGATAGCAATAGCTTGTAATTCTTGTGTCTGCTTAGCATGTTAGTATCAAAGCTGGATTTAAGTAGAAAGTCCATGGATAAGTCAGGATGACGAGAATTAGTGGATCAATAAATACAACGGTTTTGGGAGAAGCTGAGCCATAATTGCCCAGCAGGATTAAAGCTCATTGGAGGGAGAAGGTAGAGATTAACCTACACCAAAGATTAACTTGCTCAGAAGAAAGGTGTCTTTGACCTATTGGTGTGAGGCCATCCAATTTATTGGGACAACATACAATATTAAAGGTTTTTTTATGTTTTTGAGGAGTAAAAAAACATTATATTTATCCAGTAAGACATTTTTTAGAACAACCTCTAAGCTGCTACCGTGTACCTGTTTGCAACATAAGATCACATGTTAAATGATTAAAATGTTTTAGACCATTGGATCTAATCTCTTTCATTTACCCTACTAACTACCTAACCAACTACTAAACCTAAATCTCTTCCTACCTTTTTTCTCGCAGTAATTCTACATAGATCGCGGATTTGAAACAGTGATTATCGTTCCAATGCAATTGAGCGAATCAGGGAAAAGGCAGAAGATAAATTGAACTGGCCAAAAGAAATAGCTGGACTGAAAAAAAAGCCTGGAGCGAAGAAGAAATGTGTTACTAAGTGGAAGCATAGGCTGGGAAAGAGAATAAAGGTGGTGTTATTGATAAGAATTCCGTACAGGTACAACTATTATTGAAAGTAGTTATCAATAGTATTTCTTATGCGCAGAAATAGAAATGATTTCAGAGAGCAGAGCAGGGTTGGGCTTCATTAGGGACAATTATGTCCTCTTATAGACAACTAGGTGGGCGACTTCATTGTTTAACCATTCAGGAAGGATCTTTCATTGTCCTTATCGTTGTATCTATAGCTTTTATAAATATAATAAATATATAATATAATATATAAATAATATATATATAATTACATCCCATGCTGGATGAGTTTAGAAGACTATAATAGCGGTGAAATTATTGGGGGTTTCTGTGTTATTTATGAATTTGTTTAATCATTTTGGAACGAAGACACTTAGATTTAAATGAATGAAAAACATTGCATAGAGTGAATTTATTTATAAATATAATTCAGATTTTGTATTATTGGTGAAGAAAAAGCAAGAGCACAAAAGAAAGATGGAGGTAGAGGGAAAGCAAGAGCATGAAAGAAAGACGGAGGTGGAGGGAAAGCAAGAACAAGACAAAAAGATGGAGGTACAACACAGAGAAACCTATCTCAAGGTATCTTTTCGACCATAAATGATTCAAGTATCAAATGTTTTTACTTTGCTGATGAAGATCAGAATCATAATCTCAGATTGTTTCTATATGATTCTGCTTTCTCTGCTAAGAATGATGAAGCAAAAACTTGGTTTGTGGATTCAAGAGCTTCCACTCATATGACAAGTAACAAACATTGGTTTGAAAATTTTAAAGAAACCAACAGTGGCGCTAATATTGACCTTGGTGATGAAAGAGGGTAGCAAATTAAGGGGTATGGAAATATTCTTGTGGTATTACCTGATGGTAATATTAAGCGCATTCAAAATGTGATGTATGTGCCAAGAATTTAAAAGAATCTGACCTCTGTTTCTATGATAACAGATCAAAATCTTAAGGTAGATTTTTTAAAGTCTTATTGTGTTATTAAAGATCTGTTGGATGATATGAAGCCAATTGCATCAAGTATTTGAGTTGGAGCTCTTTACAAATTGAATGTAAGAAGTGCACCACACCAAGCCTTGACTTCAATAGTTATGAATGCAGAGTATTTGTGGCATCAAAGATTCGACCATCTCAATTTCCATGACCTACTGCTACTTTAGAAACAAGGGATGGCCAATGGTCTCCCTGTTTTAAAAAGTCAATTTTCATGACCTACTGCTACTTCACAAACAAGGGATGATCAATGGTCTCCCTATTTTAAAAAATGTTCCTGTTGATTGTGAAGGATGTGCCATTGGGAAGATGCATAGGGATGATTTTCCCGTAAATTTAGATAGAAAAAAGAGATATAAACTAGAGCTTGTGCACATTGATATATGTGGGCCAATGCAGACTATGTCATTAGGAGTTGCATATTATTTTTTATTTTTTATTGATGATTGCACAAGATTTACTTGAGTATATTTTCTTAGAAAGAAGAGTCATACTTTTTACTATTTTAAAGAGTTTAGAAGCATGGTTGAAAAACAAACAGAGAAGTTCATCAAAATTCTCTACTCAGATCAAGGGGGAGAATACAAGTAGAATGACTTCATAAAATATTGCAAGGACCATGGGATAGTTTAGTAGTTCACAGTACCTCACACTCCTTAATAGAATGAGGTTGCATAGAGGAAGAACATAACCCTTGTGGAGCATGCACGCAACATATTAAAATATAAGAACATGTCTAAAGGTTTTTGGGCAGAAGCAATAAGTATTTCAATTTATTTAAAGAATATGAGTCCAACAAAAAACCTTGATTTTAAGACTCCATTCAAAGCTTTATTAGGTTTTAAGCCCGTAGTTAATCATTTAAGAGTTTTTGGCTCGAAATATTTTGCTCATGTTCCAAAAGAGGATAGGAAGAAACTGGATTCAAAGGCCATTAAGTGCATTTTTGTAGGGTATTGTGCAGAGTTTAAAGCATATAAACTTTTTAATCCCTCTACTCACAAAGTGTTTGCGAGTAGAGATGTCGTATTCCATGAGCAGGTTGATGATGGAAACTGTGATAAAGGCCATTAAGAGTGGCACATGCCTTTGTTTTTGGAAGATGGAAGTGATGAAACAAGGGACAACCATGATCAACAACAATAACAAAAGGAAGAATCAAGTGGCATAGGTACAATCAGCAACCCAAGTCCATCAAGGCATCAGCAAAACAGATTTGAAACAAGTCCGCCACTGAGGAGAACAGGTAGGCATACTCAATTACCAACACGATATAGGGATCATGCTCTTATAATCCCTCAAATTATAAAGAAGCAAGTGAATATGATGAATGGAGGGCAAACCATGGAAGATGAATATGAGTTGATACTTAAAACAAAACCTAGGATTTAGTTGAATTGTCGGAAGGGAAAGAACCTATAGGTTGCAAGTGGTTATATAAACCTAAATTTAAATATGATGTTAGTGTAGACAAATAAAAAGCTAGGCTGGTAGCTAAAGGTTACTCACAAAGAGAAGGAATTGATTATGAGGAAACCTTTGCTCCAATAGCTAAGCTAAACACTATTAGAATGATGATAGCTTTAGCTACAAAACATCATTGGAGTCTACACCAACTAAATGCGAACTCTGTGTTTTTAAATGGAGAATTGAAAGAAGAGGTTTATTTTAAACATCCTGAAGGGTTCATCAAACAGGGGCAAGAGCATTTAGTCTGCAAATTTAAAAAGGCATTATATGGTTTAAAATAGGAACCTAGGTTATGGTATGAAACGATCGACTCATTTTTCTTACAACATAGTTATAAGAGGGGCAAGAACGACCCAAATATGTATACTTTGTTTGTTGAAAAGGGGTGAATTGTTTTTATTTCTTTATATGTAGATGATCTTATTATTACATGAAATGCTGATGAGCTCATTAAAGAAATCAAAGTGCGGATGCCACAAGTTTTTGAGATGAAATACTTTGGAGAGTTACACTATTGTTTGGGTCTTGAAGTCTAGAGAGATTCTAGCCAGACCTTTTTGTCTCAAGGAAAATATGTCAGGAGTCTATTGAAAAAATTCAGAATGGATCAGCGCAAAGTTTCCTTAGTGCCTTTACAACAAAACATCAAACTTTAGAGTAATGATGGTTCTAAGCAGGTGGATGAAAAACTTTATAGATAGCTGGTTGGGAGTTTGATTTACTTGACTACAACTAGGATTGACTTAGCTTTTGTAGTCAATGTATTGAGCCAATTCATGTCGAAGCCTCTTGAGAATCATTGGGTCAGCAAAAGACGTCTTAAGGTATCTTCAAGGAACCTTAGACTTTGGTATTAAATATACTGATTCTTTTGATGTTAGATTGACAGGTTAATCAGATTCAAATTGGGCTGAAAATCTGGATGACAGAAGATCCATAACAGGTTACACTTTCATCATTAGGTTTGGGGTCATCACATGGAGCAGTAAGAAGCATAATATTGTATCCTTGTCTTCAGCAGAAGTAGAGTATCAAGCAATGTGTGTAGCAATGTGTGATGGAGTTTGGTTGAGGAGACTTCTCCATGATACTGGAGAAGAACAAAAAGATGCAACAATTATCAGATGTGACACATAGAGTTCAATCAAACTTGCAAACAATCCCATGTTTCACAAAAACAAAAAACTTGTTGTTATGCAGTTTGACTTTGTTAGAGAGAAGGTTCAGTCAAAAGAGATTTATATTAAACATTGTAATACTTGTGATAATGCAACAAACATTTTTACTAAGCCCCTTGGAAGAATTAAATTTGAATTATTTAGGGAGATGTTAGGAGTACTAATAAACCCTTTCTCCATTAAGGGGGAGTGTTGAAATTAATGGAGAATATGTATTACTGGAGAGAGTTTATTCATTAGTTGTGTGTATGTCCTAATTTAGGAATTAGTTCCTACTTTCTAGGTGTTAGTTCTAACTCTTTTATTGTTATGTAAACTTATATATTCTTGACGATAATGATCAATGAGTAGATCGTTCTCCTTGAGGAATTCTCCAAGTGCATCTTGCTCACCTGTGAGCTACTATGTTTCAGAATATATATTATTTATTCCATTTTAACATTAAAATGATAATCTATCCATTTTGATTTTGCTAAAATGAAACAATGAATTTATTGCATGTGACTTGGGCCACAATAATATTATTTATTCCATTTTAACATTAAAATGATAACCTATCCATTTTGATTTTGCTAAAATGAAACAATGATGTTACAGTGTTAAGATTGCATGTGACTTGGGCCACAATAATAAACGTATAGTGTTTTTTTATTTCTTTTATTTTTAGTTCACAATCTTTAATATGGTTGAATATGTTTATTTACAAAAACTTCACAGTGATTTTCTTGTAACCACCTTATTTGCTTACGGACTATGCAAAGGAATGCTTGAGTTCCTATGTGCACAATCATATAATTTTAGTGATGGTGCTCATTGAGCATTTTAACTTCAAAAATAAGCAATACCCGTTTTCATAATAATAAAACTATATCATTCCTAAGAATGGGAACACATTTTTTTTAATTGATTTTAGTTTATAAAATTATCAAAATAAATAATAAAAATACATATAATTGATTTAATTTATGAATAAAATAATGGCTACAATTATTTAGAAATCATTTTATTCTTTATGATTTAAGATAGCAATAATGTCCTAATTTTTATTTTTTATTGATTTTTAAGATAGCAATAATGTTCTAATTTTTATTTTTTATTGATTTTTAAGATAGCAATAATGTTCCTTCTATTAAAAAAAAATTTATAGTAGAAAATAAATTCACAGAACAATAATTTGAAAATAAGCACATATTTGAAACACTTAATTTTTAAGATGCGTGAATATGGCAAGGAAATCTATAAATCTCAATTTAAAATAATAAACACAAATTTCAACCATTTAATGTCAGGTTATGTAGGGTGTTTACCATTACTAAATAATTAATTATCTCTTTTTTGTTAATGTTTTGAGTAAATAGTTATATTCAGAGATTAAAAACTTAAAATAATAAACACAAATTTCAATCATTTAATTTTAAGATATAATGTGTCACTATCATTAAATAATTAATAATCTGTTTATGAAAATTAATTTAGATAAATATTTATATTTATGATAAAAATTTGATTTCGATTTACTAAAAACATGTTTTAGTTAAAAAAATTTAAATTTAATTTACTATTAAAAAATGCAAATAAAAATTCTGTGCAAAATACTTTACAACAAGTAAAATATGACCGACTAAATTAAATATGATTTACTGTTTGAAAATGCAAACCAATAATTCACTCAATGCAATTAACAAACATTAATAAATACATATATATTGGCCTTTATTTTTTATTGCTAAAAATATAATACCATACCCTAGATGTTATATACATTTTCTCCTTACCA